>JAVKPL010006857.1:0-27441 GCA_032173675.1 Gastrolobium villosum
CAACCAGTACATTTTGGTAGTTGTGGACTACGTTTCTAAGTGGGTTGAGGCAACAGCTCTTCCTACTAATGATGCCAAGGTGGTTGTGAACTTCCTGAGAAAGAATATCTTTACCAGGTTTGGAGTGCCGAGAGCAATCATAAGTGATGGAGGCTCTCATTTTGCAATAAGCAGTTTGAAAATCTGTTAACAAAGTATGGTGTCAGGCATAAAGTTGCTACACCTTATCATCCGCAGACGAGTGGCCAAGTGGAAGTTTCCAACAGGGAACTGAAGCGAATCCTGGAAAAGACTGTGAGTATTTCTCGGAAGGATTGGTCGAAGAGACTGGATGATGCACTGTGGGCATACCGAACTGCATACAAAACTCCGATAGGAATGTCTCCCTATCAGCTTGTGTACGGGAAGGCTTGTCACTTACCTGTGGAGCTTGAACATAGAGCCTTTTGGGCTATTAAATTCCTAAACTTTGATGCCACAGCAGCTCTTGAGAAACGAAAGTTTCAAATGTTAGAGCTTGATGAGTTTAGGAATTCAGCTTTTGAAAGCTCCAGAATTTATAAAGAAAAAGCCAAGAAATATCATGATAGCAAAATTATACACAAGGAGTTTGAGCCTGGTCAGCAGGTGTTGTTGTACAACTCCCGATTGAAACTTTTTCCAGGGAAGTTGAAATCCAGGTGGACAGGACCTTTTGTGGTTAAAAAGGTCTTTCCATATGGTACTGTTGAAATATCTTCCATGGAGGAAGACAGACCCTTCAAAGTCAATGGCTCTAGGTTGAAGTTCTTCCATGGAGGACCAGTGATGAAACAGGTTGTGGCCTTGCGCCTTCATTCCATTGCAACTTAAATGAGGTAACCGTCAAGCTCGGGACGTTAAACACGCGCTAGTTGGGAGGCAACCCAACGTTCCTATTCCCTTAATTGTATCTTGTTTTCATTTTTTTTAGGTAACCAGAGAAAAAAATAAAAAAAAATAAATCCAGTGAGTCTACGCTTGAAGCGTAGAACTCTACGCTTCAAGCGTAGAGAGAAAAAAATTAGAACAGAGGGTCTACGCTTCAAGCGTAGAATCCTACGCTTGGAGCGTAGAAAGGATGCTTGAGCAGAAGCTGAGCGCTCCAAGCGTAGGAACCCACGCTTGGAGCGCAGGAAATTCAAGAGGACAGTAGTCCCACGCTCCAAGCGTAGAACCCTACGCTTGAAGCGTGGGAAGGGAATTTGAAAAGTCAGAGACAGAAGGTCTACGCTTCAAGCGTAGAATCCTACGCTTGAAGCGTAGATGGGGAATGTGGAACGTCAGGGGCAGTATGTCTACGCTTGAAGCGTAGAACTCTACGCGTCAAGCGTAGAACTGGGTTTAAGTGAAAACCCTATTTCTTTTCTCCCCAGCGCCGCGGACATCACACCCCCCTCCTCTCTTCTCTCCCTTTTTCTTCTTCTCTCCCTCTCTTCCCCACTCCTCACCATCACCACACTCTCCTTCTCCCTCACTCTTTCCATCTAACCACCCACCACCACCGTTCCCTCTCCACCTACCATCTCACTCTTTCCCTTTCCCTCTCCACCTACCACCCACCACCACCACCAGCACCGTGCACCACCGCGCACCACCATCATCTTCTACCACCGTTCATCTTCTCCACCGTTTACTTGGGTTTTGGACCAATTTTCTGCATTATTTTTCATCAAAATGGCCGGAGACAAGGTAACCATCTATTATTCTTTTCTTCTCATTACTTGATGATGGTTGTAAGGATAGGAGAGGTATGAATTTGATTTTTTTTTTTTTTTTTTTTTTTGCATATGGTATGTGTTTGTTCATATTGGGAATAAGTGCTGTTAAAATAATTTGGCTGAAAATTTGCATGGTTATTTTTGTATAGATGGGGGTTAGTCATGTAATGCTGGTATTAGTCATGTAAAATTTGGTTGCAACTGTTGAAACGCATGATTAATGGGTTGAGAGTGTTGCTTTGAATGCATGGTTGAAATTAAATCTGGGAATTAAGATGAATGATGTCATGAACTGAATCTGTCTGCTGATAATATTTATTATGCACATGTATTGGGAACTTTTCTGAGTTTCAGGAAAAAAGAATGAAAAAGGGCGCCGAAGGGTCATCTGCTACGAAAAGACCCCGCACAAACTTTGACTCCAGAAGGTTTTTGTCCGCTGAAAAGCAGGACGTTTATGAAACTAAGCTGCTGAATAAAAATATAATTAAAGAGAGGGGGTTCGATTTGGGGAATCTCCTACTTTTTGATGATATTTATTCAGTAGTTCAAAGGAGACGCTGGAGGACATTGGTTACCTTTCCACAGGACAGTTCTGGGCGCATTCTCAGAGAATTTCTAGCCAATGCTGATAAGACCACTGTTAATGCCACCCGAAGGAGCTGGGTGAGAGGGAAGGAAGTACCATTTGATGCGGCGACAATTGAAGCATTCCTGCAAACTTCATATGACCCTACTGCTGAGTGTGAGTTTGTCCGACTATTCAATTTGATGCAACCGTCGGAAGGATATTATCGGGAAGAGATGCCCCTCATTGCTGATAAAATCCGGGAAAAGATCACCAGTCCATTCTCTGAATGGAAGTTTAGGCAGGGTGTAACACCCACTCTTGTATGCATCCAAGAGGGTTGTTTGCTAAATCGTATTAGCGTAGCAGCGGTAAAGAACTCAATTAATTAAAACTTTATCAAATAACATTTAATTAGAAAACTTGAGAAATCCAGATTTGTTTCTTATAAAAACAATATGAGAAAAATGAGGTTGTTTATCGAGCATAGGAAATTTCATGGATAAAACCCTTTGCTGAATTTTCTACGCTTTTCAGAAAAGCTTGCTGCCTTATAAAATCTGTATAAAATCGAATTTAGATGTGATAAAAAATATTCCAAGCTTCTGAAAAACTAGACATCCGGGGCATCGCGTACATATAAATTATGCGCGATTCGGAGGTGAATAGCCCCGCGGAACAGGACACGTAAAACGCTTGTGAATTCTGTCCGTTTTCTGGAACAGGCTGTAGGGCGAAGCTTATAAAAATTTGTACAGATTTCGTATTGAGATGAAACCTGCACAGTTTGAAAGTACATACCCGGGGCTTCGCGTGCATATAAAATAATAGTAAATCGGACTTCGTTTGCCCCTTTAAACATGACACGTAAAGTGGTTGTAAAACTGGTAAAAATTCAGCACTTAGTTAAAAATTCTCCCTGCAAAACGTTTTTCTGATTTTTTCCAAAACAGCCGCTGTTCATAAAGGTTCAAGGTAAAATAGAGATGATAAAGTCTACAGTCATCCAAGAGTACCGAAATATAAAGTGTTACAGTCATCCAACAATCAAACAGTAACAACAAAATTCATGCATCAGCAAACTCCACTTCTTCAAAAGCTTTTACGTCCTCCTGCCATTTTGGAAAATAGCAGCCCCGAAGGGGGTGAGAAAAATCCCAGTAGTGTGGCAACAAAACCAGTAATATAACAGTATTAACTAGGCACAAAATCATAAACAGTCACTTCAACATATCCTTGTTCCTTTTCCTTTTTCCTTTTCATCATATTCATATATATATAGCGCATATAACGCCTTTCCTTTTCATCATATTCATATATTGCGTATATAACGCCTTTCCTTTGCGCTTTTAGCACCGTCGTGCGCGCACTTCACAGTGGAATCAAATATACCCTTGGCACCTGAGCTCCATGTGGATTCCAACTGTGGGCCTATGCGGACTGATGCCAAGTGTCCCATACCCCGGTACCTTGGGGATGCCTATATGATGCTTGCTCAAACACATGGTCCTGTACATAACTATTCTAAAACAAGGCCTATATGATCTTGATACATGCATGTCATGCTATGCTTTCACACACAAAGAGAAAAATGCGGTATGATGTAAGGTGCATGCTTATATACCTTTCATATAGCCATCACGGCACATATACTTTTCATATGCGTTATGCTGCCACATAACGTCTTTACCTCATAATCATATAGCCATCACGGCACATTTTTGGCAGTTTCCTTTCATCATAATGGAACATAATATTTTTACGGAATATGGAGCATCATGCCACAATTTTATACCAGTAGTCAATAGTCACATTAGGTAATATCGCCTGACACTTACCTCGTGTCTTTAACATTCTTTGTTAAACATCATCAATCCACATATCAATCAAACATTCCAAAGAGCTAGGATCTTGTGCACCTAATCAAATAGATACATATACATATGCAATCAGAATTTATTTCATGCCATTCCAATATTTCACCAACAAGTCCTAGGCTTCTATTTCATGTACCTTCATCGAATTGAAGTGTTTTTGGTGCCAATATTAGATACTGCCCTAAGAATAATATTATCCCTTGCTTGAACTACCATTTTTCCACTGTTTACATCATAAGAGGGTTCGGTTTTTAAGGCTCCTCTAAGGAAATAATATTCTGACTTCATCTCATCTTAAATGAATTTATACAGCAACAAAATCTACATTTTTCCCTAGGTTCCCACATGCATACATATACGGTTTTTAAGCTTTCATTCCTAACAATATTCTGCCTTATAAAAGAGTTACCAATGATTAAATACAATCAAATTCCAAGGTTCAAACCAAGGCAGAATCGGTTAACAAAAAGATTAAAGATTTCAATTCTCATTCTCATCTAAACTATATATGGTGCGCTAGGATGGACTAATAATCATGCTGTAAATTAGTTTGATGCATGTAGAGCTAGGAGTATGATGCAGTCCCACAAAACAGTCCACTATATTCACAAAGACATTACTTCCATACTAACAAATCGGGTTTAGGGGCTAGCATGCACAAGGTTCATGACTTTTATTCACATTTTACACTTCATGGTGTGCTAAAAATACAAGCTGTCCCAAAGTTCCAAGTGGGCCATATACTATGCTCATATAACATAATTTTAGCTTGCATACATCAACCACTAATGTTGTTTTAAAAGACAGAATTAATGGATGGACAGTGGCGAAAGAAAACGGTCCATTATATGCAAATACCAACCGAAACAAAGGATGGAGGAGGTAAGGGTTCGAACTAGGATTACCTCTTGTAAGTCCACAAGGTTCACGTTAGTGACAAGTGTAGCACCTCCACTAACTGTGCTCCACGAAAAACAAGTCCAGCCCTCCAAGGTGATGACCGAGTGTGGAGAGAAATGAGTGAAAGATGAGAATCAAGATTGAATCGTGCAGCATATGGAGGTTCCTCTTATGACTCAAGGTTTTGGTCTATAACCACATCAAAACAGAAAGACGTTTCCATGAAGGTTGGACGAGGTGTTTAGGAATGAGGAGGAAATGAATGTTGCACCTTCTTGTAAGGTGATCTCGGTCAACAAGGAAAAAGGGGGGATGAGGTTAGGTGTCTAAAGTTCTACTCATGAGTTCAAGGCTGAGAAATAAGGAGGATGACTAGAGTTTCCTTAAGGTCTCTCCTAAGACTGCTCACGGTCAAGGAAGGATAAGAGTGTGTATGGAGTGGTTGGTTTCTGTTTTGGCAAGTTAGTTTTAACCTATAATGCCTATTCATCCAGCGCAAGGGAATGGAAGAGAAGGGAACATGAAGGCTGTTTATAAACACTACACAAGTTAGAGGATAGGCTTGAGTCTCCTCTCCTTGGAGCACGCAAAGGAAGGAGGTTGGGGAGGTTTTCTGCTCAATGCAGACCGATCACAATGCCTCATTGGGTGCATGTCTTTAATTAGAGTTGAACCAAAGCTGAAAGGGTTGATGAGTGCAGCAAGTCATCAGCTCATTTTGCTGCCCAAGGCTGCGCATGTTACAAGGGAAAATCGAAGGCTGAAAGGGTTGACAAGCAAGGACATGTTCAGGGGCTGCAAAGTATCAGAAGTCAGCGCATGCATGCATGATCTGTGGGGGCTGCAAAGTCAGAATCAGAGGATGCTTGTGTGGCTGCAAAATGACAGCAAAAAAAAATCAAGATTTGCCATGCCTTATGCGCACAAGGTTGGAAGGGTTTGATGGGGATGGATGAGAGTATCTATAGTCAAATATGCAGCAGCTTTCTCTCCTCACACTGCCCTATGCGCACAAGATTGGAAAGGTTTGATGGTGATGGATCAAACTTGTAGCAATTTCTTCTTCTCACAATGTCCCATGCGCATAAGGTTGGATGGTGATGGATCAACTTGTAGCAATTTCTTCTTCTCACAATGTCCCATGCGCATAAGGTTGGATGGTGATGGATCAACTTGTAGCAATTTCTTCTTCTCACAATGTCCCATGCGCATAAGGTTGGATGGTGATGGATGAGAGTATGCAGCAGCTTTTCCTTACACAATGCAGCAAGGAGGCGTGATAGCAAAGCAAAGGACATCAACCAAGAACCAAGGACAACTCATGCGCATTGGGTTGAAGGCTTTGATGGTGATAGGTGAGAGAAGCTTGGTCAAACATGCAGAACCTATACCTCACACTGCCCACAGCGCTGCTGCCTTGAATATGAGTGCAAGCAACAAAAATTCCCTCTACCCAATGCTCCATGCGCATGAAGAGGTAAGGATGACATGTGAAGGGGAGCCTAGGGTGGATACATAAGGAAGGAAGCACACTCAAGGGTCCCAATGTTGATGCAAGGTGGCGGTCAAGATGTGTATGTAAGCTGGGTTTTATTTGAACACTAACCACACAATGAAGGGGCTGTGTGCAGCCAAAAAAACGCAAGAGGGAGGGGGATTTTGGGTTGCTTAAATGTCATGGATTCTAGGGCCTAAGTCCAAAATAATTGGGTTCATATAAGTCCAATTGTTTTCTTATTTAGGGATTAATTCAAACCTTCAAGATTTTATGTTCCTCTAATTATTTACTAAAGGTCTACTCCTTACTTAAAATTAATGGCATACTTTTAGATGAGTACTCATATAATTCTAAATAACACTATGCTTCCTATATGTTATAATTACATTATTCCTAAAGTTTCACATGCATAGGATAAGCACTTAACTTCCATGGTAATACCAATAAATCCCTAAATAGAATTTGAATTCCGTCCTAGAGCAAACATATATATATATATATAATCCGCATATACGTATTCTACCCTATTGCTAATTGCAATTTAAATTAGGTTCTTAATTAGACGGGATGTTACACAGGGTCTCACTAATGTACCCGAAAAATTCACTAGACTCAGCCTTACTGGTGAGGCTATCAGCTGACACACTTTTGTGAATGCTACGGTCATTCCCTCTACAAACAAAAGTGATGTCAATGTCGAGAGGGCTGTTTTATACTATGTGCTGATGGGGGACAAAAATCTGAATATGGCTGCTATTCTATCTGACAGAATTGTCCACATGATTACTCAAAGCAAGGACAATAGTTTGTTGGCTCACAGCTCCTTAATCTCTCATCTATGTATTCGAGCTGGGGTTGAAATTCCTGCTTCTGAGCCATTGGATGTGAAGGCTGAAAAGCCTATGACAAAGATTGCTTTGGGAGGTTATTACAAGGAGTCAGAAAAACATGCAGCATGGCTTCTAAACAGCCAGGGCAATCCTATACCCCCTCCAGACCCACAGGATCCACCAGTACCTCAGGCACCTCCAGCATCCCAGACATCAGCAGCATCATCCTCTGCTCGCCAGCCACTCTATGAGGATTCTCCCATCATACTCGAAATGCATGCTATGATGAAGGCCATGTGCCTAAAGATGGGGATAGATCCAGCAGATCCTCCTAGCTCCTTCCAGCAGTACACCATGGAGGAGTGATCACTGGCTGTTTTATTTTTATTTTTCTCTCGGACATTGTTAATTTTAATTTTTAATTTTGTTTTAAATGACCAATAGGATTTTGTTAGGGTCAATTCTACTTTTTGGATATGAACATCTAAGGGTATTTTTCACTGTTTTGCTGATACAATATTGTTAATGATGTGTGTTTCAAGTGCGCAGCTGTTCTTAATTGATTGAACTTAGTTATTGCTGGGGACAACAATTTCTAAAATCTGGGAATGGTGGATAGCCTTGCCCACCTGTTCATGCACTTTAGCTGCAATTGTGGAACCACACTTCATTTCAGGGGAGATATTCGAACCAATTTACGTTTTCAGTTTTAAATATCTGTCTTGGTTAAAGTGATTTTAAAAAATTCAGCAAAATTTTTTAGAATATGCCTGTTGTTTGGAATATGCCTGTTGATTGGAATATGCCTTTTGATAATCTCAGATCTAGATGTTGCTTTCCTAACAAATGATTGAGTTCATCTTAGGAAGTACATTAAGTTTTGAAAATTTTGGCATGATGTCACTTGGCATGAGTAGAGATTATGATTGTTCGTCTGTCTGAAATTATGTGCTAGAATACATGATATGCCTGATATCTTTGTGAAAATCTAGTCTGAAATCATAGCCTTTGAGGTTTGAGCCTATACAGTAATTTTTTTTCTGAGAGGCCTCACTGTATTAACACTCTAGAACTTGGTTTGTTTCTCTACAAGGCATGCATTTTAACTGATATGATAAGGCAATTTGTTCTTGATAGCCCTGGCCATATAGCTCACCTATATAAATAATTTTTCCATTGTTATCCCCTTGAGCCAAGCCTGTTCATTGATAATTACCAAAATGTTGCTTAGCCTATCCATGTTAACTTACCTTAAGTGAGATTGAATTACTGATTCTTCTCAAGAAGAAAAGAAAATGTCTAAGGTAAGCTCCACTACACTAAGCAAATTGAAAAAGGAAAAAGAAAATTGGAAAAGAAAGAGAGGGGAAAAGAAAAATGCGGGTGAAGCATTGTGAATAAAATTGGTCAACATAGGAATTGACTTCCCGAAATTCTGTGGGCAAGTTAGTGGAGCAAAACTGATGAGTTGAAATTATATAAATTATGTTGTCTTCAGTTTTTCAATCTCATAGCGTTTGAAGCCACTTTCCATACAAATTCCTACCTATAGCCAGGCCAAATTAAAACCATTGAAAGTCCTTTGATCAGTTAATGCATGCGTTTGAATCCTTCAATTTTAAGGATCTTGAGAATATGATCAAGCCTATGGCAGTGTTACAGTTGTGATGGTTGTGTATGTCTGATACCCTAAAAACACCAGAGTGGGAGTGATATATTTTGTCTTGGTGAGGAATGTTCAGACTACATTCATGATTTTTCAGAGAATTAATGGCATAATTAGAAATTCTTGCAGAATTCAGTCAGGCATGACATAATAATTTCTTCAAGTGTTTGGATGATATTGTGTTGAAATACTGCTGTACATTTTTCTAAGTTTGAATCAGTTTATTGCTGAGGATAGCAATGTCTAAATCTGGGAATTATTTGATATGCTCCCAGCATATATACTTTTATAGATCAAAAAAGCAGGAAATCAGATCTAAAACTGTGTATAAAGGTGTATATGTGGTGAATTTATTGAATAAAAATTGTCAGACACTCTCTCACTCAGATTCTTCATGTTTACAGGAGAAAAATGACAAATAAAGGAGCCGGAAGAAAAATCAGACAGAAGCTCCACGCTTCAAGCGTTCAACCTACGCTTGAAGCGTAGGAAAAGACTTCAAGACAGTGAGTCTACGCTTCAAGCGTAGAACCCTACGCTTGAAGCGTAGAGAAGAAGAAAAGAGGCAGAAGCTCCACGCTTGGAGCGTGGATCCTGCGCTCCAAGCGTAGGGTTGAGATGGACAGCTGTCAGTTGCGAGAAAAGGAGGATTTTCAGGTGTATAAAAAGGGCACAAAGCAACCCTAAAACACAACTTTGGAGATTCTGAACAATTCAGAGGTCATTTTGGAGGCGGAAGCTCTGGAGAGATCTCTTCTTCTACCTTTCTGTAGTTCTTGTAGTTTATGTTTTCATTTGAATATTGGATTTTAGCCATGATAATGGTTGGCTAGAACCTCTTTGTTGTAGTTAGGGTCACGAACCCTTGTGAACCCCTGATACAATGGATTGAGTTTTTATTGATATATTTATCTTTTGAATTTCGTTATATTCTGATCGTATTGTTATTGTTATTATTAGATCCGATCAATCTAGTAAGTAATAATAAATCTGAGGATTAGGGCCAACAAGAGGGATCTGAGGTCTTTAATCCAGAAAGGGAATAGAACGACGGTATGAACATGATCTAGGGATAGACATGATTCATATTGTAGATGTTTTAATTATCGATCTTTATGCTTGATCTCATATAGGGCACCTCAAGGAATTAGGGTTCTATATGAGATTAAAGGGTTAATTCCTCAAGGGATTGAGAATTAACTATTGATACCTTTATCTGATAATTATCTAATTTCACGATTTATATCTTAATATTTAACTTAATCCAGAGTAAAAGGTGGGGATCATCGGTGAGTGTTCTCTAACTGCAGCGTTTTTCTCATAAATTCAAACCCTTATTTTATTGGATTCTTGATTATTCAAAAATAACAAAAACACGTCTTTTATTTTACAAATCAATTTCCCACACAATCCTGACATTCGTCAAAAACCTTTTGGAATATTTAATCTTAAAAAGAATAGTTTAATTGATTTAGACACACTCTCTGTGGATACGAACTTTACTTATCATTTTATTACTTGCGCGATTCGGTACACTTGCCGATTCACGTCAACTGCCCGAGTCGATAAGGATCTGAACACAGTGGCCATGAATGGAACCTTGCAACCGGAAAGATCGCGCAGAGTGATGGCCGAACATGGCATTCAAGCTGATTTCGGGTGTGGAAGCTGTTGTCATGGTTGGATCGGGTGGCGGATCTAGAGGTATTGGTTCAACGAAATCACTGCTCATATCAGATTCATCCTCAGATCCAGCAAAATAAAGGAGGGTAGCCTTACCCTTGCACTTATGACCAAAAGTATACCGTTCATCACAATTATAGCACAAATTGCGATCCCGCTTAGCTTGCCTCTCAGCCGCTGATAAACGGCGAATAGGAATTGCTGGTATAGCTTCAGTATTCTTCGGTGGACCGGTTAACAAAGGAACAGGTGCTGGTAACGCTGTTGACGTCGTGGAACGCAGCGTCCATGACCATGAAGGAGGTCTGTCATCCGCAAATTGGTCTTCGAATAGTCTAGCCAAGGCGAAGGAGCCATGCAGATCCGGAGGCCGCATAGTCAATTCAGCGCGACGGATCTGGGGTTTTAACCCACTGATAAACATACTCTTAAGTAGATCAGGTCCAACGTTACGTACCTTACTGGAAAGACTCTCAAACTGAATCTGATAATCACAAACTGAACCGATTCGTGTCAATTTGGTGAGTAGACCAGCGGCATCTTCGAAATCTGTAGGTCTGAATCAGTGGTGTAAGGCGACATGAAATTGCGCCCAAGAAGTACATAAGCCATCACGATTTAGCCCTTGAAACCAACGAGCCGCAGGCGGATCGAGATGAAATGAAGCCAGAAGGAGCCGCTCACCATTAGGAATCTGATGATAAAGGCAGTAACGGTCCACCGCAAAAAGCCAGTCGGTGGGATCTCCGGATGCGAACCGTGAAAAGGCTAATCTCGGACGTTGAGCACGCGGTGGGTTGATCATATCAGCATGATTCCCAGGAATGGAACCTAAAATTCCCAGATGAGCCGTGCGAAAGGACTCAACCATGGTATGCATCTCAGTCTGTAGATCAGCACGAAGTAACTGAACCTGGTCACGAATCAGATCAGGGATTAGTAACTGTTGCTGTTGAAGATCGACGATCTGATTGTGCAATTCCCTGGAACGAGTGTTGATATTATCTGCCATGGTGGAGACGTGAGGACAATGAAAGCACCAAATGTAGCGTGTAGTTACATAGCGGGAAAATAAGGAAGGAGATGAGAAGAAAGAGAGAGAGAATTGTGAAAGCTTTTCTGATTGTCTTCTATATTATTTGAATATTCTTTTTATAGTATCTATTACATGTATCACTACTGGACTATTGAAATACAAATAATAAGGCTATCCATTAATGAGCCCAGTAATCCCTCAAATGTTTGGGCCGCTGTGTGGCTCTTTTGGGCCTGGCCGCTACAAAATTCTTTGCATCCTTTTCCATTTTGTGAACTGGGATTGAGAAACGCCCATGATTTGATGACAGATCAGTCTTGAAGAGTGATTTCTGAATCACCAACTTCACTTCAGAACCTCCCATCTCTTGAATCTTCTCTTTAATTGCCGATGGCAATTCAGCATTGTCAACAATTTCACCTTGGTGTCGGTGTTGGTGTTGGTGTTGGTGAACACGACGACGAGTAATGGGAATGGGAGATCTTTTCTTCTTTCGTCCCCATATTGGGATCAAAGAGCAGCTTTCGAACTCCAACATCAGAGTTGAAAGTTTAACGAGGATTTCAGCAACTTCATCCTCCTTCGATCTTGTTAATGTTGTTGTCGCATGACGACTCGATGAAACATCATAAGCAGTGGTCTCTCTCTTTCTCTTTCCTTTTCCTTTTCGAATCCTCCCCATCTCTTGAATCTTCTCTTTAATTGCCGATGGAAATTCAGACTCCTCAAAGATTACACCTTTGAGCTTCTTTGATGATGATGAACCTTCTTTGAGAACAGAACAATCTCCCAATTCCAGCAGTTGTTTTTCCTTATCAAGAAAGTCACGAAAAACAACAAGATCACACGGTTCCCTCATCTTTCTCTTCCCCAGATTTGAATTTCTTTTTTCCATTGATAACACCTACTTTCTTTTCTTTTCTTCTCTTTTGATTCTATGTGATAACAGTTGTATGCTTGGCTACTCAACAACGACCTATTTATAAGCCTTCGTTATTGAAAAAATAAAATAAATCTTAATTTTGAGACTAAAGGCGCAAACAATGTGCATTTGAATGTTAGTTAGGATTTTCAAAATACTTTCTTAATTTGTATTAATTCCGTTTTATCTTTAAAATAACATTACGATGATTAATCTAAATTAAAAATAAAATAAGAATTATATTAAAAAATAAATATACACACACAAAAATATAACTTCAAATACAAATCGCAATTAACTATTAAATACAAAACGCAATTAACTCCTATTATATTAAATTCAAATAACCTGCAATACCGTGTTTGTCTCATTCAATCAATGCTTTCACGCTCATTTGGGATATTAAGAGGGGGGATTTAATCGATTAAGTTGAAGATTTAATCGATTAAATCTTCAAGTCAACAAAATTTTCCAGTTTTAACCATTTAATCGATTAAATCTTTAAGTTTATCGATTAAATAGGGACAGATTGATGTATAGTTTTGGATAAGAGACAAAATGGTTAATAATTAATTAATGAAGGGCAAAAGGGTCAAAAACCCCACTTATCTTCTTTGTGATATTTTTAATTCAAATCCACCTTTAACTCTTAAATATTGGGTTAATCTAGTCATTTTGATTTTGTGAATAATAAAAAAATTATCAGAGAAAGTGTAAGTAATGAAAAAAAATATTTTTTTGATGAAGTGAGAATGCGATTGGGCATGATATCCATAGATCTGATTACCAATTACAATTAATGTACCAATCAAAATGAATTGTGATCGGTACATTAATTGTGATTGGTAATTGATACATTGTCATTGATGATTGAAACATTAATTGTGATTGGTGATTGGTGTATTAATTGTGAATGGTACATTAATTAAATAACCCTTTTTCTTTTGTTTTTTTAATTTTTTTGATTATGATTGGTACATTAATTCTGATCGACAATGAGATTATGCCATATAGTGTATCAATTTCGCTGCCCTTTAACTTTTTTTAACATTTTTTAATGTGTTATTTTCTTAAGCAAATTAAATATTATATATTTATATCTATCTTTTTAACCAAATTTTTAAATTTGTTTCTATTCTTCTTACTTTATTTATTATATATCAAGAATTATAATTTTATTTTCCCGTTCTTTTTATTGTATTTTATTTTTATTTTATGCTAAAGCTATTTATTTATTCTATATTAATGTATAATAGTTATTCAAAGAAATTCATTTAAAAAACTTACAATGTTAAAACTAGAAAACTGGACACAAATAATGAGTACTGCGTTAAATAGCAAAAATAATTTCTCGCTTAAATTTTTTAGCTTCCCACTCTCTCGTTTAAGTCTTGTTCTCTTTTTTCTAAATTTTCTTCCTGTTCCTATTTTTTTCCCCTTTCTCCTCCTCCTCCTCCTCCCCCTAGCTTCAAACCCTACCAAAAGAATCTTACTCTTTTGGAAATTTTGTATGACATTTTTACCCTTGTCATTTTACTTATTTCCATCTATGTCCTACTTTTTTTTCTACTTTTGGCCAAGGTACATGATGCTCACCGGCAAGTATACCGATCGCACAAGTAATAAAGTGATAAATAAAGTTCGTCTCCACAGGGATTGGGATCTAATATCAATTAAACTTTTTCTCAAAGAATGGAAAAATTCAAATATGGTTGTGACAAATAGTGTCAAATTGATGGAAATTCAAATCTAAAAATAAAAGACTTATTTTTATATTTTTGTTTTGAGAAATAAAACAATAAAATTGAAAATTGATTTGTAAAGAATATGAGAAAAGTATTGTAGTCAGGGTTCATTCACCAAATGATTCCCGCTTTTTACTCCGGATTGATTTACAATAATTATTTGTATAATCACTCAGATAAATTATCATCTAAAAAGATTTAGTAGTTAACCCTCAATTCCTTGCAGGGTTAACCCTTTAATCCCATGAGAAACCCCAATTCCTTCCAATGTTTCTCATGGGATCAAGCAATGAGCGCAATAATTTGAGCATCTGCAATCGTATACACGTCTACCCCCTTTCGGGATCAAAAACCCCAATATTCCTATCTAGGGTTTTGATCCTCAGAATATCCCCAACTATTAGATCGATCAATTCTAACAAAGGGAATATCAAATTCGCACAGGGTAATGATAAAGATAATTATATAAATCAAAAATCATAAACCAATCCTTCGTATCAAGGGTTCACATATGGATCGTGACCCTGACTACAATAAAAAGATCTAGCCAATCAACATACTGATTGCTGATCTAAAATTCAACATAAACTAAAAATAAAAGAAAAAGAAACAGATGAAGAACGAAGAACGCGAAGAACTCCACAGCGGCCCCTTTCTTCTCCCGGTCCAGATCTGAATGAATGGAATGGTGGAGGACCACCCTTTTTATATTGTGGTCCATGTGATGTTGCGTGAATAGATAAGGATGACACTTCAGCGTGATGTAATGCTGACAATGCATCCTATCTTTATTTGCTGCAGTGCCAGCTGTGCTTTGACTCAGCGCTTTGATTGCAGATTCTTTCCTTAATTGCTTCAGCGCTAATTGAGGATAGTTTGAAATGTGATGTAATGAGCTTTAAATGCTGATCCTTGTGATGTTCCTCTCAAAGTGTCTAGATCTGCCTCCCAATCTCTGAGTTCCACCTTCGGGTTTTGTGAAGAGTTCTATTTACAAGACTCTTTTTTCTTCGCACAGCACAATAATTCTTTCCCGAAAATGTCGTGAAACGTATAACTGAAGATTTAATTAAAACTTATTACGTAACTGAAGAATTAAATTAAAACTTATTACGTAACGTAAGAATTTAATTAAAACCAGTTTTGAATTCAAATTTTGAATTCAAAATTTCACTTCTTTTTCCTGTAAAAACACAACTAAAATGTGCATATTATTGACATACAAAGAATCAACATAATTAGCAAATATGTATTTAAATTGCTCTCTTATGACTCAATTCTTGTCAATTTTAACACAGAAAAATCACACTTGCCAGAGGCACATCAAACCATTCCCAGATTTAAACGTTGCTGTCCCCAGCAATGTAAAAGACTTAATCCAGGAAATATTCGCTTAATCCAACATAACAATCATAGACACTATCAGATACAATATGTCATGCATGCCTGACTCAATATCATGAACTTCCAATAATGCCATCAGCTTCTTAAATATATAAGTCTACATTGATTACCCTTCACACAGATAAATAATGTTCACTCAGCACTCAGTTTTTAAGGGTATCATGAGCACTCAATTACTCAAAGCTATAACACTACCATATGCTTGATTATATTCTAAAAAATTCTTAAAATTGAAAAATCAAACACATGCATCAATTGATCAAAAGGACTTCACAGGTTGTAACTTGGCCGGGGTAATAGGTAGGAAAATTTGGATAGTAGCTCAAACAACCAAGAGATTGAAAACTGATATTATTTCACTTTCAATCAATTGTTTTGCTCCACTAACATTCCCACAGAATTTCGGGAATTAATTCCTTTTAACCACCTTTTACTCTTTTCCTTTTTCTTGCTTTCTTTTCTTTTTCTCTTTTTCATTTTGCCCTTTCTCTCTCTGTTTTTTTTTTTTGCATCCCTTAATTACTTGACCATTGTGGAGCTTACCTCAATTTGTTTATTTTATTTTCAACACATTCAATGATTCAATCTCAATCAAGGTAAGTCACGAAAAATGGATATAGGCTAAGCCATCAATCAGGCCACAGGTCATTTATCAAGAATTAAGTTCAGGCTCAAAGGGCTAGCAAGGGAAAATCTCATACAGGTGGGTTATTTTGGCCAATAGCAAATAAGAACAAAATGCCTTTATCATATCAATCAATGCATGCATAATAGAGAAACAAATCAAGTTCTAGAGTATTACAACAGTGAGGCCTCTCAACAAAAGTTTCAGTGTTTAGGCTCAAAACCTCACAGCTATGGTATCAATGCAGACTCAAGAAAATTGACTTCAGACATTATCAGAATTCACAATCTTAACTCAGACAAACGAGCAATCATGCAATCCAATTATGCCTATGCAATGTTATGCCAGAAAGTCATACAATATATTTCCTAAGATTCAATCATGTACATTAACAAGATGAGCACATTTAAACCTGGGGTAACACGCTTTCTTCTTCTTCTTCTTCTTTTTTTTTATAGCACACAAAATAACTAAGAAAATTAAAAGAGTTAGAATATCTCCCCTGATAGAAGAATTGCAGTTCTAAGGTGCAAGCCAACCATTCCCAGATTTAGAGCATTGTTGTCCTCAGCAATAATTAAACCCCAAGAAGGAAGAAAATCCTGCACAATAGAACAAATAGTGGCATATAGAAGAAACTATAATGCACACATTAAAACATCAGAGAAAAATATACCAACACAAAATAACTTAAAAATACGAAAAAAAAAAAAAATAAACTAATATACAAGATCTCCATCAGCAAGGATATAAGATCAGCCCTCCATGCCATCCCCTTCAGCAGTGTGGGATGACTCAGCAAATGAAGGGTCTGGTGGTACTGGTTGCCTTGGTGTATGGGACCACCATTCCCAGATTTGATCCAAACCATGGATCCATGTTAAAAACTCTTTGAAGCTTTGATTTTTCCGAGAGATAGAGTCTCGGTGTCTCTTGTCAAACTTCAGCTCTCGGTGTCTCTTCCAACTTGTATCAAAGAAGTTCACTACTTCCTTTCTTCTTACCTTCTTCTTTGTAGGAGTACGTCTCCTTTGGGGTTTCCTCCCATGTTTGTCATCATCCTCATTGAGAATTTTGTGGGTATGGGAAGAAGGATCTTTATCCTTCAAATCAGTCTCTCGTTCCTTCAGTGCTTCAATCACCGCCTCCTTATTACCCCAGAAGATATCTTTTAGAGTTTGAGGAGGCTCCTTCAATTCAACTTTTGAGGCACTATCTTCTTTGTCCTCTTCTTTCTTTAAAACATCAAGATTAAAACAATCATCTTTGGGAGAAGAATGTTTTATTGAGTCAAAGACGTTGATGGTAACGGCCTCATCATTCATTCTTAGCTCAAGCTTCCCGTTTTCAACATCAATCAATGCACGAGATGTAGCTAAGAAAGGTCTTCCCAAAAGAAGAGGCATCTCTTTTTCTTCCCCCATATCAAGTACCACAAAATCAGCAGGAAAGATGAACTTGTCCACCTTCACAAGAACATCCTCAATGATTCCACTAGGTTTCCTTAAAGATCTATCAGCAAGTTGAAGAGAAACCATAGTGGGTTTTAGTTCCGTGATCCCCAAAGATTTGCAAATAGAAAGAGGCATCAAATTAATGCTTGCCCCAAGATCACATAGTGCCCTTCTGATTTTTGTATTACCAATTTCAATGGGAATGTTGAAGCTTCCGGGATCACGAAGCTTAGGAGGATATTTTCTTGTAAGGATAGCACTGCACTCCTCAGTAAGTGCTACAGTTTGGCACTCTTGTAACTTGTGCTTCCTTGACAAAAGATCTTTCATAAATTTAGCATAATTTGGCATATTGACCAAAGCTTCAGCAAATGGAATATTAATATGAAGCTTTTTGAAAAGGTCCAAGAACCTGCCATAATGCTTTTTCTGATCATCCTGTTTGAATCTTTCAGGATATGGTGCCATAGCCCTTACATATTCAGGTTTGAGCTCAAACCTCTTCTTTTCAACTGGCTTCTCCTCTTCGTTAGGTTTTTCAATTTCTTTTTCTTTTTCGGGCTCACCTGCATTATCTAGCTTCTTTTCAACATCAGGAGATGGAAGTATTTTTCCACTTTTAATTGTGATGGCCATACAGTCTTCCCTTGGGTTAGTAACTGTGTTACTAGGGAAGGTACATGGAGTTCTATCAGCTAGTTGTTTAGCCAGCTGGCCAATTTGATTCTCTAGATTTCTGATAGAAGCCTGTGTATTTTTTGTATTGGCCCGAGTCTCTTCCATAAAGGCATTGGAGTGTTGGGCCATTTGTCCAACTAACCTTTCCAAATCAGAAGGCTCCTTAGCTTGGACTGGTGGAGGCTGCAAGTAGTTGTTGGAATTGTAATCCAGTCCTGTGCCTTGAGTTCTCCTCTGAAAATTATTATTTCCAGAAGGGAAATTCTGATTCCTAGGAATGTTTCTTGGTGGAGACCTTTGCTCGTACCATACTCCGTTCACCTGCACTTGTTGAGGAGAGTCAGAAGATAACAAAGGTGAGCATTCATTGGATTCATGCTCACCCTTGCAATATTCACAAACCACGGCTGCGGCTTGGATAGTGGAAAATTGCATCTTGTCCAGCCTTGAGGTCAAATTTGCTAGCTGTTGTGCTAACAATTTATTCTCAGCCAGAACCGCATCATTGTTATCCAGGTGTAGAATCCCTCTCTTAGGCTTGGCTGCCAAACATTCATTTTCATTGGCAGTCATTCTTTCTATTAACTCAAGAGTCTCATTTGCTCTCAAGGATTTGATGCTACCACCTGCTGCACCATTCAGCACCATCCGAACTTCAGGTTTACACCCATTAAAAAAAATTCGGACCTGATCACCATTGGTCATGGGGTAATGAGGGCATCTCCTCATTAGATCCTTGAAGCGGTTCCAGGCTGCACACATAGTCTCACCCTCAGCCTGGGTGAAATTGGTGATGTCATTCACCATCTGGTTAAACCTCTCCATGGAAAAGAACTCAGCAAAGAATTTATTTGAGAGACTCTCCCATGATGGAATACTTCTTGCTGGTTGCCTTTCCAACCAATTCAAAGCCTTCCCCTTTAGAGCAAAGGGAAACAGTCTCAGCCTGACTGCATCATTGGACACCTGGGGGTGTTTAGTTGAGTCACAGATCATCAGGAATCTGTCAATGAACCTGTGAGGGTCCTCATCATCCTCTCCACCAAACTGAGCTCTCTCCACCAATTGAATATTGGAAGACTTAAGCTGCCAATTATTGTTACCAATATCAGGTTGAACAATGCTTGAGTTAGGCATATTAAAAGATGGAGTCAGAATAGTATCCATAAATGGATTGTCCACATCATCATTATTCCCAGCCATTGTTTGTGCTCCTTCAAACAGAATTCCTAACTCGTTGAATGCAAGGTTTTTCCGAGCAAGTTTTCTGTTCCTCTTTTCTGCTATAGTGATTTCCAAATTAAGTGGAAATTCTAGGATTGTACCTCGCATACAACTCAGAAAAGAGATCAGTAGCACTGTTCAAATTAAAATTAAAATTAAAATAAATAAAGAAAATAAAAATATTCACAAATATTCACAAATCCAATCCTAAAGATCAAGAATATATGATATACGATAAACCAATCCCCGGCAACGGCGCCAAAAACTTAATGCTCACCGGCAAGTATACCGATCGCACAAGTAATAAAGTGATAAATAAAGTTCGTCTCCACAGGGATTGGGATCTAATATCAATTAAACTTTTTCTCAAAGAATGGAAAAATTCAAATAGGGTTGTGACAAATATTGTCAAATTGATGGAAATTCAAATCTAAAAATAAAAGACTTATTTTTATATTTTTGTTTTGAGAAATAAAACAATAAAATTGAAAATTGATTTGTAAAGAATATGAGAAAAGTATTGTAGTCAGGGTTCATTCACCAAATGATTCCCGCTTTTTACTCCGGATTGATTTACAATAATTATTTATATAATCACTCAGATAAATTATCATCTAAAAAGAGTTAACAGTTAACCCTCAATTCCTTGCAGGGTTAACCCTTTAATCCCATGAGAAACCCCAATTCCTTGCAATGTTTCTCATGGGATCAAGCAATGAGCGCAATAATTTGAGCATCTGCAATCGTATACACGTCTATTCCTAGCACGTATACAGATTGTTATCTTACCCCCTTTCGGGATCAAAAACCCCAATATTCCTATCTAGGGTTTTGATCCTCAGAATATCCCCAACTATTAGATCGATCAATTCTAACAAAGGGAATATCAAATTCGCACAGGGTAATGATAAAGATAATTATATAAATCAAAAATCATAAACCAATCCTTCGTATCAAGGGTTCACATATGGATCGTGACCCTGACTACAATAAAAAGATCTAGCCAATCAACATACTGATTGCTGATCTAAAATTCAACATAAACTAAAAATAAAAGAAAAAGAAAAAGATGAAGAACGAAGAACGCGAAGAACTCCACAGCGGCCCCTTTCTTCTCCCGGTCCAGATCTGAATGAATGGAATGGTGGAGGACCACCCTTTTTATATTGTGGTCCATGTGATGTTGCGTGAATAGATAAGGATGACACTTCAGCGTGATGTAATGCTGACAATGCATCCTATCTTTATTTGCTGCAGTGCCAGCTGTGCTTTGACTCAGCGCTTTGATTGCAGATTCTTTCCTTAATTGCTTCAGCGCTAATTGAGGATAGTTTGAAATGTGATGTAATGAGCTTTAAATGCTGATCCTTGTGATGTTCCTCTCAAAGTGTCTAGATCTGCCTCCCAATTTCTGAGTTCCACCTTCGTGTTTTGTTAAGAGTTCTATTTACAAGACTTTTTTTTCTTCGCACAACACAATAATTCTTTCCCGAAAATGTCGTGAAACGTATAACTGAAGATTTAATTAAAACTTATTACGTAACTGAAGAATTAAATTAAAACTTATTACGTAACGTAAGAATTTAATTAAAACCAGTTTTGAATTCAAATTTTGAATTCAAAATTTCACTTCTTTTTCCTGTAAAAACACAACTAAAATGTGCATATTATTGACATACAAAGAATCAACATAATTAGCAAATATGTATTTAAATTGCTCTCTTATGACTCAATTCTTGTCAATTTTAACACAGAAAAATCACACTTGCCAGAGGCACATCAGTACACATGCACCCAGTCCACTATATCTTTTCTCATGATTAAGATGTTTTACTATGCAAAACAACTGTTCTAAGTAAGCATTGTTATGTAAGTGTAAATCATTAGAGGAATAAATATGGTTATATTTGAAAATTGCAATTATTGATAAGCATCCTATTAAATATGTTATAGACTTGATCTTTACAACTGCACTTTTAACCATGTTCCCGAAATTTACGTCAAATGTGCTACTGGGAAATCAAACATCCACACAAAAAATACAGCTGACCCTCAGTTATCTTTGATTCATATGACGAATGCATCATTTTCCCAACCCATTGCAAAATTCTTTAGAGATAAAAGTTAATAGACCAACTATTTTTCATTTTCATTTTCTTCTTATTTTTCACCTTTCCTACCCCCAATTCATCGAAACTCGAATAGTGGTTTTTCAGGAACAAATTATGCAAAGCGTTAGGGTTTCGGTTTGCACCCGTAAAATGAAAAATATTTATTAATATTAAGAGGATACCACTTAATATTTAAGAGGGAGAGTGAGATACCACTTAATCGGAGGGTTAGGGATTCCTTTTTACAATTTTCCACCACCGGTTCGTTTTCCCGCCAATGTTCGTTTGCTATTGTCAACTACGAGTTGCAAGTTAAAGAATGGGGGATTAGGATTTAGAATTGAAAAGAAAGCCAAGTATATTTGTGTGCCGAGAAACAGTATCGATTACATTACAAGGACAGAAAAAAAAACAAAACAAAAAAATTACAGAAAAAGAAAGAAAGTACAGAAAAATAAAAAAAGAATCATAAGGCAGAACACACAACAAACATAGGTTTCTCATAGGAACAAGAGGTTCTTAATAAGAAAGTTACATTACAAAAAAATGAACATCATAAGATTTTCTCAAAGCTTGACAAAAGCAAAATGCAACTGGTCGTTGAGTCTAAAAGACCACAACTGCACAGTATCGTTGACTCTGAGATTGTTACTGCGCACAAGATCCATCCATCCGTTGGTGATGTTGTAAACCACAACTTTCTCCATTTTCCATTTCTTCAAATGCATGTTGTAATATTTAAGACTGGGATCCATTACAAACACTGGCAATCCAACAAATCTTTGATGATTCTGTACTTGTTGACGTTCTGCCATGTGTGACTCCTCTCTTTGCGTTACAAAACTCTTTCCTTCCTTTTCAATTTTTTGAACTGGGATCGAGAAACGCCCATGTTTTGGTGACAGATCAGTCTTGAAGAGTGATTTCTGAATCACCAACTTCACTTCAGAACCTCCCATCTCTTGAATCTTCTCTTTAATTGTCGATGGCAATTCAGCATTGTCAACAATTTCACCTTGGTGTTGGTGTTGGTGTTGGTGAAGACGACGACGAGTAATGGGAATGGGAGATCTTTTCTTCTTTCGTCCCCACATTAATGGGGTCAAAGAGTAACTTTCGAACTCCAACATCAGAGTTGAAAGTTCAACGAGGATTTCAACAACATCATCCTCCTTCGATCTTGTTAACGTTGTTGTCGCATGACGACTCGACGAAACATAATAAGCAGTGGTCTCTCTCTTTCTCTTTCCTTTTCCTTTTCCTTTTCGAATCCTCCCCATCTCTTGAATCTTCTCTTTAATTGCCGATGGGAATTCAGCCTCCTCAAAGATTACACCTTTGAGTTTCTTTGATGATGATGAACCTTCTTTGAGAACAGAACAATCTCCCAATTCCAGCAATTTTTTTTCGTTATCAAGAAAGTCACGAAAAACAACAAGATCGCATGGTTCCCTCATCTTTCTCATCCCCAGATTTGAATTTCTTTTTTCCATTGCTAACGACTACTTTCTTTTCTTCTCTTCTCTTTTGATTCTATGTGGTAACAGTTGTATGCTTGGCTACTCAACAGCGACCTATTTATAAGCCTTCGTTATTGAAAAAATAAAATAAATCTTAAATTTGAGACTAAAGGCGCAAATAATGTGTATTTGCGCGTTAGTTAGGATTTTCAATATAATTTCTTAATTTGTATTAATTACGTTTTATCTTTAAAATAACATTACGATGATTAATCTAAATTAAAAATAAAATAAGAATTATATTAAAAAATAAATAAAAATACACACACAAAAATATAAATTCAAATACAAATCAAAATTAACTATTAAATACAAATTGCAATTAACTCCTATTACATTAAATTCAATAACCTCCAATATCGTGTTTGTCTCATTCAATCAATGTTTTCACGCTCATTTGGGATATTTAATCGATTAAATCAATTAAGAGGGAGATTTAATGTGTTATTTTTTTAATCAAATTAAATATTATATATTTATATCTATCTTTTTATGCAAATTTTTAAATTTGTTTCTATTCTTCTTACTTTATTTATTATATATTAAGAATTATAATTTTATTTTCCTGTCTTATTTATTGTGTTTATTTTATTTTATGCTAAAGCTATTTATTTATTCTATATTAATGTATAATAATTATTCAAAAAAATTCATTTAAAAAATTTACAACGTTAAAACTAAAAAATGGACACAAATAATGAGTATTGCGTTAAGCGACAGGATCCGTTTACAAATTTTTTAGAATTTTTTTACAAATTACACTATTTTCTCCCGGGAGAACATAGTGGTTTGCAAAAGTTTGTATTCTCCCGGGAGAATATAGTATAGTTTATAAGAGTATAAACAAAAAAATTTGTAAATATAACCTGCCGCTTGCGTTAAATAGCAAAAATAATTTCCCACATTAATTTTTTAGCTTCCCACTCTCTCGTTCAAGTCTTGTTCTCTTTTTTCTAATTTTTACTCCTGTTCCTATTTTTTTCACCCTTCTTCCTCCCTCTCCTCCTCCTCCTCCCCCTAGCTTCAAACCCTTCCAAAATCTATCTTCTGAATGTTTGCCGTAGTCATATAATATGGGTCAGGAATCAGGTATGGCAGCGCGTGGCGACCAATCAGATGCGCCGGCTCCAGAGGAAGCCATGGTTGCCGAACTTAAACCCATTTCCAACATCGTCATCGTCATTGGTCCGGAACTTATATTATGTTGTCTGTCTTTGTGTTAGTTGATTTTCTTAATGTTAATGTTAGTTTTGAATAACAGCTATGCAGACCAAAATGCTTCCGGTTGTCAATAAGTTTCAGCTCACCGAAGACCCTTACTCTCTGTTTCTCTCTCTCTCTCTCTCAGGGTTTAAGATCACTTACTCTGATTAATTATACTGGAATTTTTCCGTGAAAAAAATGGACTTTTTTAGTAGTGTAATTGTATGTATCCTAAATTGTGGTTTAGTTTATATTTTTTATCATTTAATTTTTTCCTTCTTATTAAGGATATTTTTAACATTTTATATAATAAGAATAGTTAAAAATATCCTTAGTAAGAAACAATGCAACAAGTTTCATGAATGGAAAGATGGCAAATAGTTAGAAACAAATATTTCTTTATGTAATAATAACCATTACGTTATACTTCGTTTATTTTAATGAAAAGGCTAGATGACTATATACTGCAGTATAAAAGTAAATCCTGTTTCTTATAATCCAAAATTTAACAGAAAGGTAACTAGCCAATACTACTATCTCTTGTTAGTAAGACTTGCAAGTTTTACATAGCCGTAACATTTTCATTTTTCCTAATTGTTTCTCTCAAGGACATACACATGACAATTTTATCATAGTGAAAATAGAAACAATACATCCTATGTCATAGAATTGTAAGATAAACTAAATTCAAGAGTGCTAGCAGCAAGAGACTCAAAAACTTGCTCAGCATACTTGGGATTTTCATTTCACAATATTCCAAAGGAGATACAGCTTCCAAATCAACATCATCTTGGTCTTTGTATGCAATCCATAGGTTGCCTTCTCTTTTCCATTCTTTATTTATAGATTTCAGCCTTCTCCCACCCCTTCTATGACAACAGTTGCGGTCCTGCTATTTTTAGGCATCTAAGCATAAGTTTTTCATAAGCCAACATTTCTGTGAGTTGTTGATTCTGTATGGGGTAATTCAAGAAAAATTTGGCTTCTCTACAAGGAAAGTGCACTTAAAGGAAAATAAAGTTCAGAGTATAACTGTTAAATGAATAATTAACATTTAAGATTGTGATAAAATGCATGTTGATGTCCTTGATTTTCCAATCAAAGGATACAACTTTGCACTTTCTCCTCTAAAATACACCCTACTATAAAAGAGCCAAATCTATTGAGAAAACCAACCATCCCCCTTTATATAGCTTCAAAATCCCATATCTGCCCAATTTTAGAAACTAAAACAAAATTAGCATCCTGAATGCAGTAGTTAAAGAAAAGAATAAGTAAGATTTGTTAAAGAGTACACATGCAGGAAGGAAACATATTGATGTAAAGATAAGCAATGGCTTTTCACTTAGAAACATATAATATTTTTTAAAAGCTATTAAATGTTCATCAAGCCCTGCTTTCATAAACTAGAGATTGATACACCCATAATGAAAAAATATACTATATTAAATGAGTATGATCATATACCAAGTCAGATTTTCTTTTTTTCTTTTTTTTTACTTTTTTCAAGAAATGTTATCGTGACATTAACATCATTTAGATATCTACCATGAACTCAACCTTAATTTAATTAGGTATTGAAAGTTATTGCATTTGGGCATAATAGTACTCCATCATAACAAACTGATTGCTATAAAGTAAACCAACCATATTGATATTAATTAGAACACATAAAAGTCATACAGCTCTGCTTTCAAATATAGTCCCATGCTTTAAAGCAAAGAGGGTAACATGTTTCTTTGTAATATGTTCAACAGCATGGTTTTTTCCACCACTTTCACCTGAGTTTTTCCTCATGCAAAGAATCACTCCATTAGCCACTGCAACCCCTGTTTGCAGCCGGTTAATTAACATTCATACGATAGTAAGCGCAACATGCTTAACTTAAATAATGCGGAAGCTAACTGAATAAATTTTTCTATTTATCCTTATGTATTGCAAATATTTTCACTTCCATGGCCAAAATAAAACGGACAGCATTTTCTCTGTATTTTGGACCACTGGGGATAATTCTCACCAAGATAATTTCACCTGATTGACAGTTTATCATAATCCAGACATAAACCATATTACCTAGCCATCCATGACATAGGCTATCTCATAATCATATTTTCTCTAAATAAAGCCCATGATGTTACTTATATAATTACATCAAATAAACAGATGAGATGCAATTAAATAAATAACATAGACCTGATTATGCATCACTAACAGTATATACAGACTATCGACATGGCATAGACACTCCTTATGCTCTCCAAAAGAATAACATGGTATATATGCTAATCCTGACTATCACGTCGGGTAATATCTCTCATCTGGCCTCTTGCCACGTGATACCTCAGCACCATCAACTCATGTACCTGAAATGGTAATCCCCGTAACGCGGGGTGAGATAATATAATTACCTCAGTAAGCTAGGGACCCTTGGAGGGCTCCCCACCCCTAAGCTCACTTTTGGTATAAACACAGTATAAAAATCCATGCATGCATCAGAATATGTATGACAATGCAGTGTGCAATAATGTAATCCTACTAGCCAGAGAATATAACAAGTATGGATTACGCAAGGAAACACCGTCTTGCAACATACCGTATCAGGAAACACCGTCTCATACTATGCATAAGGAAACACCGTCTTATGCCTCACACAAGGAAACACCGTCTTGTGTGGCACACAAACATACATACATATACATGTAACATATAACAAATTATTTTTCAACATACCATATCAAACTACCACCCTCCCTCGAGT
>JAVKPL010006858.1:0-27234 GCA_032173675.1 Gastrolobium villosum
TGTTATATATCTACTACTCAACTAACTAAGGTTGGTCTTGCTTTCTACCGTCTTGCTATGCCACATGATTTCATATTCACTAGCAAAACCAACAGCTTCTTCTACAGCTGAGCTATCATAACCTAGTTTTTTAATAGCTTATTACAAACACCACTTTCGGTTCTAGGTTCAAGTAGAACAATAATATCTACATTATTCTTTGTTAGGAGTCCCACATTGATTGTGTAGACAATTAGTGTGGGATTTATAAGGCCTTGAGCACTCTCACCCTTTGAGCTAGCTTTTGGGTGGTGATCCTATGGATTCCTATCATTTGGTGCTTTCGTTGAGAGTCGGACCGCGGAAATGGCTACCTGATAGGTGGGTGAAAGCCGCCCAAAGGGGGAAAGGGCTACCACCGGGTCAGAGTGAAAGCCGCCGTGGACGTCGGCCTTAACGGGGTGGCAATGTTAAGAGTCTCACATTAATTGTGTAAACAATTAGTGTGGGATTTATAAGACCTTGGGCACTCCCACCCCTTGAGCTAGCTTTTGGGGTGGTGATCCCATGGGTTCCTAACATTCTTCCTAACCAAAGACTTAAGAGCACCACCAAATTCTCTTTTGGTAGCCCCTTTAGTATTCCATATCAGAAAATTCATTAATAACTAGAAAGATTGAATACAGGATTAAGGGATACCTGTTACAACTTCCTCCTTGCTGTATTAATCCTTCAGCTCTAGCAATTTCTTCTAAACTAGTACTAGCTTGCCTATCTTTGATTTTCGTCCACCATTGTCGTCACACATCTGAAGGCTTAGGATCTGGTTGCCAACTGCTGCTTCGAAAATTATGATTCTGATTCCCGTCTAACCGAACCTTGGTTCCCGTTCTTAAATTTTGGTCTGTCACTAGAGATTTTCAACGTTGCTACAGGTTTTCCTTCTCTTTGACATTTTCCTATCATTAGCCTCATTCCTTTGATTAGATACTAGACTTGCAAGGTTGCAAACTGCTTATTTCCCAGTCCACCTTTTCCTTTCTCAGGATTTTCTTTGGATAGCTTCATAGGATCACCCTCCTTATTGTTACACCACAAATAGAAAATTTCAGATTTGGTTTTAATTAACTCAAGAGCTTCTGATTTGTTACTTTTGGATCTGAAGAGAACTCTAATTAGGTGGTTGATAAACAACCATTGTACCTAATTATTTATCTTCTACCTCTTGGCTTTCCTTACTTCTGACATATCAAAATTATTCCCCACCTTCTTGCTTGTCTAAACCTCTTTTCCTTTAGCACTTTCAGTTTTATTAGGCTGATTACCCCTGCTTTTCCTACCTTTCGTCACTTGCATCCAGGGGCCAAATTTAGTGTTTGTATCCCCTGAATTTGAAGAAGTATCAGCATGCTTATTCTGATCACCCAGAACACCATCCGTTGGGTTTGAAGACTGCTTAGTTTCTTCAGTCATCCGATCAATCTTATCTTCCCACTTCTCCATTATGCCGCATGAGCATTTCTTTAAATGACATGTTCTCTGACATCCAGCCTTCCTCCCTTGGGACCATAGTTTAGTCATCGGTGAAGAGATCATCACCACTCTTACTTTTCTTGGTACTTCTTTGGAGGATATCTGCTTCCTCCGGTGATCGGGCATGGTTGGCGATTGAAGACATCGAGTTTTCGCAAACCCTAGCAGAGCGCAATATGCACATCGACCCCTATATGCACATCGACCCCTCTGACCCACAACCGGCCGGGTTTCAGTGACTCCCGGGTTAGAGGGGTCAAAGGGTGTAATTGCATGTTTTTTTTTAAATCTTTTTCCATGAAACAACGTCGTTTTATTAAAAAAATAAAAATAAAAATGCTTGCAAACCTCAATCTAATTATTCTTTTCTCTCCCAGCGACCTAGATGTCTTCAATCTTCATCTCGTTGTCGTGAATCTTCTAGAAAAGAAAAGAACTTTACCCATTCAAATGAAATCCTTACTTTCGTTGGAAAACAAAAACTCATTCTTACTTCCTTTAAAATTTCCTTTATCAATAACCGTCAGCAAAAGAGGCGGAAAACCAATCACCATATTGACCCAATTAAAATACGAGTTTTGTATTTTTGTATCTTGATACTTTAATTAGGTTGGTAATATTGACTTGTGGTTGTAGTTGGTGAATTATGTTAAGTATATTTTGAATCTTTGATGATTGGTGGTTTATTTTTTAATATTTTCATATAGGATATATATTTATAATTTTTTAATATATAAAATCGGGTCAGCGTTATAACCGCTGGATCCCCCGGTTGAACCCGCTAACGCCGACTGCCCAGCAGCTTAAACAATGCTATTAACGTTGATATGATTTCTATTACTTCTATCTACTCCTCTTCAATATCGTTAGATTCGAATCTCAATTAATTTTTACTATTAAAAAATAATATCCATATAATTTTTAAAATTTTTGTAACTTATTTTTTAATACATTAAAAAAAATTTAAAATTTATACGGTTATTATTTTTTAATAGTAAATATTAGTTGAGTTAATTTTTTTTAACTTAACTAGTGTTTAGAGCATTAAAAACACTGCTTTATTCTCCTTAGCATTAAGAAGTTATTATTTACTAACGATGTTACGTATTTTATGGGTCAATATTTCTTATATATATATAAAAATATGTAAAATTTTTTTTAAAAAAATATAAATTTCATATATTATGTTGTGATTGTTCGCAAACATGGACTTGTTTAATTATTAAATTTTTTTTTTGATTAGATGTTACGACTTACAAGTGGAGTTGATCTTGGAGATAAAAGGGTAAAATTGGCAGCAGAATCGTCTCCACATAATTAACCGCCATTCTGAGCAGACGTTGCAGTATCGTGAGCCATGACAAGTTTCCCTTTGCTCTCTCTTATTCAATATATATTTAACTTCCATCATTTCTCACAACGATTCGCTTCATGATTCTTCTTCAAACTAACAATTACCTTCGTCATCTCATCGTTCTCCCCCACCATCACCACCTCCATTTCTTCTCAATCGAAAGGAGAAATGTGGAATCGAAGCTGCTGCCTCCTCCACTTGTCCAAACTCAAGCTCGGAATTTCAGGTTTAGGGTTTTCGAGAAGACCGTTCTCGTGCGAGCCGGGGAAGAGGTTCGCAGCGTTATGGGGCAACGGCGATTACGGAAGATTGGGTCTTGGCAACTTGGATTCTCAATGGAACCCTGCCATTTGCCCTGCGTTCCATAACCAAACCCTTAAAGCCATTGCTTGTGGCGGTGCTCACACCCTCTTCTTAACAGGTTAATCATCATCTTCCTTTTCCTTTTACTTTTATTATCAAATTGAGGAAAAATAAAAAACAGCGCAAAATTGAATCCTTTCCTGGTTGATCGCTGACGTTATATGATGGATTCAGAAAGCTGAATTTTGCGAAATACTTGAAGGAAAAAAAATAAAAAATAAAAAATAAAAAATCTTGTTCGTCGATTTTATGCAATTATTGTTCGTAATCATTGTATGGCTACAATGTCACAGTCTTTAAAATTGGTGATGACTCTGATGAATATTGAAGACTCTCCGGGGCTCACAAATTGTCCTCCTTTCACAGACAATGGATGCGTTTATGCTGCTGGTCTTAATGATTTCGGACAGCTTGGTATATCAGAGAGTAAAAACTACTCAGTGTCAGTGGTATGATTTCTTCACCCTTTTACCTTTTTTTTTTTTTAATTGAACTTATCACAACTTGTAGTTTTGTTAAGTGAAATTATCAGAAAAAAAATCTTATTGATGAGTGCATTCCCTTTGGACATAAGAAGGAGCTAGAAAAATTTATTTGTCCAATTTTTCCTTGCTTGAGATATTTCCTTTAATTTTCCATGTTGTTCCAGGAGCCACTTCGGGTTTTTGGACATGAGAAGAAAATTGTGCAGATCTCTGCTGGTTATAATCATTCTTGTGCGATAACAGGTCTGTTCTTTTGCATGCTGTTGTCAACCAAACCAAATTGAACCAATAATAACAAGCCTCGACCTTCAATAACTTGTATTTGAAGTTGGCGGACCTTTTTTTCCTTGAAAATGAATATTTAATACCCTATGTTTTTTTAGGAAAAAGGAAAAGAAAGAAAATTGCAATAGCTGAAGAAATCAGTTGTTCAACACACTACAATTGATTTAACTTAGTTTCTAATAGTTGGGAAACTAAGAAACTTTTATTCAAAACCATATGTTATTTTTATATAAAAAAATATCAATGCCTACGGTTTGCAGTTTTGTATTTTGTATCTAGTAGTTTGGATCTTTGATAAACAATTTTTAAAGTGGGTTTTTTTAATTTATAGTATATTCTCTTCAAAAATTTCTATGCAAGGAGATTCCCGAAAAGAATTTCATTTGGAAGATTGAGTTCATTATCTATTAAGCAAATACAGGATGTGGCTTTTGATTCTTACAGTTCTGCTTGTACAGATTAATATGTTAGGCTGCTTAGTGCTTGCATTATTTTTGTTTATTCTGCTTTAAAATATTATTTATTATTACATTTTCCCTTGTGAATTTCTGCATATTCTTTACCTTTCCTATTATTAAACAGTGTTTTTATTTTTTTTCCCCTTTCCTTTCTTTTGTAGTGGATGGAGAACTATATATGTGGGGAAAGAATTCAAGTGGGCAGCTAGGACTTGGAAAAAGTAAGAGCTAAACCTTGTATTAAAATTCAGTAGACCTTCCCCGTGAAGCTGGTCATACCATATATATCTTTTTAAAATTAGATGCTCTTAGTAGTGGGAGCTGTTAGAGCTGCTCAAAGGAAAAGGTTGGCAGGTAACAGCTATGTAGAATATAATGCCTTCTGCTGAAATGTAGGGGCTCCAAACATGGTTCCTTTGCCGACTAAAGTGGAATACTTGGATGGAATCACCATTAAAATGGCAGCTCTGGGTTCAGAGCACTCGGTGGCTATTAGTGGTATGCAATGGACACACAATCATAAATTTATATTGTATTGGTCGCAGATGTTAATTTTTCTGTTTTACTTATTAAGATTTGTTGTTACATATGGTTGGAGGGTTAAACGAGATTGCAGTCCAGTGACTATAATTTACCTAGTTTTTGTCTTTAATGTTTGCCAATAAATTAGAGTGGTGTTCTGTTTTCGATCTAATCAGTCTACAGGAAAGTTTTTTATGTTAAAGACCTATTGAAGGATCTGCTATCTTCATTTTTGAATTTCCATGCCTCAATTTTCATATAGATATTATGTTGTACTTGCACGGCACTGGAAGGGCTAGGATTAATGGGTTAGGACTTTGGATTAGGGTCTTGTTGTTGGTGGATCAATGGTATAAAACAGGTGGAACGAAGTTTCATTGGGTATGTTTGAGAGTAAGGGTTGTTTGGAAAGCAATTGGGACTGATGGTACCGGAACAGTTTCTGGACATTCCCCCACACGCTGGAAAAGTTGATAGTGGCCAGACTAATATAGGCGGAGCGACTTAGAGTGTTGGATGATTTGGGGCCAATGATGATGATGGTGTGTTCGGTCGGTCAAAAAGATGTGTGGACAAGGGTAGATCTAACACCCATAATAGTGGAAGAGAGAAAATGATAGTGGAAGAAAATCTATGGTTTCATTAGTTGGAATTTGTGCATAGCCAAAGGGAAGCAAAGAATCATAGAGATAATATGATTGTGACAATAGAGTTCTAGATTTTTGGGAACTCGGTATCAGAATAGTGATGGAATAATGGTACCGCTCTGATAGCATACGTAGAGAAAGAGGAAAAGAGAGACATGTTCTAAATAATCGGATATTAGATTGGCACAACGTATTATGATGTGATACAAAAGACGAAGCATTAATCCTTATTTATACTAGGAATTAGGTTAAGTACTAGATTTCTAATCATATCAATTAAGGGAACAGATAACTCACTTAAGATAAGATAGCATACCGAAGAAGATAAGGTCCCTAATAAGATAAGATCCCTAAAAATAAGGCAGTACAATTTTTCCTATATAACATAAATTGACCAAATCTATCATGTGTATTATTCTCTCCCTTTAAGTTACATGCAGATATAATAACACTAAAAAACTTCCGCTTCAAGAATTAGGAATATGTGCTAGTTATACTTCTATATACATACATTAACATCAACAACACCTTTATCCAAAATTAATTGGGGTCGGTGATAGATGAACCCAAATGAAAGATACAAAAAGGTTGAAAAAAGAAACATAAAAGTAAAAAAAAAAAAAAATAGTATAGTAATAATATATATATATATGGGAGGGGTTATATTTACGACCAAAATAGTTTACAAACTCTTACAACTATATCTTAACCGTTGATTTCCGCCAATCAACGGTGGTCATTTATTGTTAATTAATAATTAATTAATAAATTTGATTTGCGAAAATCTTAACCGTTAATTGACGGAAATCAACGGTTAAGATATGATAAGAAGTTGTAAACGAAAATAGGTTGTAAATATAACCTATATATTATATATATATATATATATATATATATATATATATATATATATATAAAAGTAAAAAAGAAAGGGAAAAGAAGAAGAGGGGGAAATGAAGGGGAAAAGGACTAAAAAGGGACTATCTGGAATATAGGAATAACAACGGGTCTAACCCTCCACCATGCTTATAGCTTTTCTCCATTCCGTTCTAAGGCATACCGTCCACCAATCTATATCCCACTCCATTAAATCTTGTTCTACTTCTATATAGACTGAGACTATTCTATTGTTAGATCCATGAGGGAAATTCAGTCATAAAAACCAATATTGCCTAAATAACTTAAATTGAATCCTAAACATGGCTAAAGGTTAAAAATGTGAAAATTAATAAAATTTCCCTAGTATGAAAGATATAAAATTAATAATCGTAATAGCATATTAAGATCTATAAAATATTAGAATCAGCTTCATAAGTATAAGAAAACCAGAATATTAAGTTGATTTTATTCTTGTATTTAGCTTTTATTGATGCTTTGGCTTCCTACATCACATGACTTAGTTTCGTAAGACAGAGTCCAGTAATCATCTGACCTCAACTTAAAATTTTGTTTGAGCCTATGTCTAGTCTCAGTTTAAATCCTGATTCCTAAGATGTATCTATCAACTTAGCAATATTCTTCTACTTGGGCTTTCTCAAGGTAGACTAAAAATAGTATTTGTTCTACCCTACCCTCGACAAGATAGAAAAAATGTAGTTTGATATAGTTTGATGGAGCAAGTCAGAGAGGTAGAATAATCCAAACCAGACAAAATATTTCTTCTTCTTTGTAAAGAACTAATTCATCCCAAAAGTTGAAGCTATTGGGTGAAGGTCTTTTTAATGGTTTATATTATTATTTAACATACCGCCTCACACGATAGTCCATTGGGCTTGAAGGGTGGATGATGCATCAGGCCCAGTCTACCTGTGCTAAGAAATTCCACAAGAGAAAATGGGGGGCGGTGAGGATCGAAGCCGGGACACAAGGTTTTGATATCGTGTAAAGAACCAATTCAACCCAAAAGCTTAAGCTATTGGGTGAAGGCCTTTTTAATGGTTTATATTATTATTCAACATTCTTCTTAGAGGTCTTTTGCTTGAGGGGTCTTGTTAGAGACATAAATTATAAACAATTACCAGGATTGGACCTAATGAGTTGAACTCTTAGGATGACAGGGTGCTTGACTATTTGTATTCTCTTCATGATATTACATTCTTAGGTTAACCAAAGACATAGTATAATACATCTTTTGAGTTTGTTCCTACTGTTTTTATTGAGTTCCTCTGAGCAAGCATGATTGTATTGTGCCATAAATATTTTTAATATCTTCTCAGTTGTTGTTTCTGTCTTCTCCAGATGGAGGAGAGGCCTTTAGCTGGGGAATGGGAATGTCTGGAAGACTTGGTCATGGCCATGAGTCAAGCATCCTAGGATTCTTCAAAAGTCACAGGTTCTGTCCTATATCCATTTTATCTTATAATCATAGTTATCAAATGCAGATTGCGGCATGTCGCGGCCAACCCCGAAAAATGCTATAGCGTTATAGCGGGTTGCAGAAATAGCAGAATAGATATATGACAGAAATAATGACAAAAATAAGCATTTTTTAAAGGAAGAGATAGCAGAAGTGAGAGACAGACACGGATAGACTAAAAAACCCTTAAATTTTATCTATTAAACATTTAAATTTAGAACAAAATTGACATTTTGCCTTATGACAGCAATATGGCCGCAAATGCGATCGCAATGGCCGCTATTGCGTTTCGGTGTGGTGTGGCGCAGTTTCTTACGGCGAGGCACTGTAACGCCCATACGGCGCGGCTCGCGGCGCAATTAACTAGTATGCTTATAATTGGGTAAATCACACTTTACCCCCATGGCTATGTGATTTGGATCAACAACACTGGTATCTTGTGGTATAAAATTTAAAATTTAATTCTCTTTGGTGCTTTGCCATGTTAACTCATAACAACCATTTAGTATTTTCCATCCTTTGGAAGGTATATTTTGAACTTGTTTTAAAAAAAAAATTATTCATTATTCTTTTCCTCTTTCACTCTCCTAGATCAAGTGAGCAACCATTTTTCCACCCTTTCAGCTAGCCTGCACTCAATCAAGAAGCTTGGAGAGTTAGAAAGAAAACCACACCTAAAGTTTATCACTATTGCAGTGAAGCAAAACCTAAACTAAAGCACCTGCCTTCACCATTCTTCATTTTGGAAAAACTGTTGTTGAGAATATTGATCGCAGAGAAGTTTATAGTGATTGTGATAAGAACCTTAGGATGCACCACCCCAAAAACTAGCTCAAAGGGTGGGAATGCCCCGGGCCTTATAAACCCCACATTAGTTGCGCAGACAACCAATGTGGGACTCCAAGTCCTATACCTTGCAAATGGGTCCTAACAGATTGCCATTTGGAACATCATGTGAAGATCTGTGTACGTATAGGGGCAACCTTATAGACATAGATTGGTTAACTGTAAAGAATAAGAAATGAGAGAGACACCGTAAAGGTGTAATAACTTACTGTAACATTAATACAGACCCATTAATTTACAAAATAGATTATGACAAATTCTAAGTTTCTAACAAATAAATAAGCTTATTTAGAACTCAAATCAAGTTAAATTTATACAAAGTTTTATAGCGAAAAAACCTATTTGTTTCCCCCATCCGTACATAATCACATGCTTAGATTGTAAGTGTGTCCATCTTTTTATAATGGAGACCCTGGTAGAGCAATGAGACCAAGGTCTGAATTAAATGCCTTTGGAAATTTTGTTCCTACATTTCTGAACAATGAAATAAAATAAATTAGATTTGTGCTTGTGCTGCTTGGGCGGCTGGTAGCAGTAGCACTTTTGCTATGGTGGCTGCTCATTTTGCTAGCCTGAGAGTGACGGTGAGGTGAATTAAGAAACAGACTTGGTGAGGTGATGGGTTTTTTTAGTTTTATATGGTTCTTCCGTTAAAAATGGTTGAAAAATATCACGTGTTGGTTATGTATTTTTAGATATAAAACTAGTAATGAGTCTCCCCTTAATAGCTAAAGCTTTTGGAGAGTTGGTCTTTAATATGGTATTAAAGCTTCTATGACCAAATGGTTAGGAGCTTGATCCATTCTGCTCTCATTTCTTCTAAATAAAAGTTGAGTTTCAGGACAAGGTAACTTGGGCCTGTGTTTTGTCTTGGCTTCAAGCCCAAAGTACTGTTGCATAAAGGAGTGTGACACGACTAGCATTAAGAGGGGAGGACAACCCACTGTTTGGGAAGGTGATAGGAATGAAGGGCCCAAGATGAGGAGGAGAGTTGGTGCCCCTTCGTGGGCCAAGGACTATGTGGTGTAATCAGCCCAATCAACAGCTGATAATGTTACTGTCATGTTTTCTTTTATATGCCAATGAATGGACTATATGTTGTTATAGTTGGGCCTTGTAATAGCTGTTAGGCATTGAGTTGTGGTATCTGTTATTAGTAGTGGACTCAAGTGTGAGTCATGGAGTACGTGTCATGCTTTTGTTTGTTAGAGAATGTGGCATATATATGCCTGATACGTGGGATTGTGAAGGATATTCATATACAGAATTGTTTCCTTTTATCTTACGTTCTCTGATTTTGCCTTCAATTGTCTTGTTCCTTCTTTGAGATACAGTATAGGATCCGCTATCCTATCATTGGTGCTTTCATCTCTTTGGAGCTCAACGAGATTTCACGATGCGTGTTCAAGATTTAGCCGATGAGTTTGGTGCGTTCCAACTTCGTATCGGTCGTAGCTTGGACGATCTGAAAGCTAAGGTTGAGCTACGATTCAATGAACATCAAAACCAATTCACCAGTCTCACTGCTCAATTACAAGAGATTCATGCAGCGGTGGTTGGGGGAAATGTGCGACCACATGGTGTGCACTCTGTTGCCGGTACTGACTCTGGCGGCACTTCACAACCGCATTTCGGTACTGATGATCCTCGATCTCTTATGAAATCCATTCGGATGGAGTTACCTATTTTCAATGGTTCTGATCCAAATAGTTGGATTTTTCGGACTGAACTGTATTTCGGGTTGCAGCAAGTCCCTGCTGCCATGGTTGTCAAACTCGCGCGTTTACTCGTATAATCGAACAAGTTTACGCTTCAGCAACCCTGTTCCGAGTCACGTTCTGCCTTTACTCGCTTTTATTCCTCAAATGGTAGAAGCGTCGAGTGTTTTTGACAAACTCGTATAATCGTCCGATTTCAACGATTTCACCAAAAGATAGAAGACCCGAGACCCGAATATTTGACCCAGAAAACCATTACGCTAAAAAAAAACCTAGAACTTGAGCCACCACCGTTGCAGATCGTGGGAGAGAAAGTCGCGACTCACGAAGACGCTTCAAGCCACCATCTTCTCCGGTCGTCCCTCCCTTGCATGGTGCTGATTTGTCTTCTGCTTCTCCGCGTGCTTCAAGCCACCGTCGTCCCTCACCGGTTAGTGCTCTCTACTCTGCTCCGTCTCAAATTCTCAATCTCTTCTTTGTTTTTTTTTTGTCTCGAGCTCGCCTCTGTTGTCTCGATCTCTTCTACCGTCTTCTTCTTTGTTTTATTTATAAATCATTTTGTTTTATTTTACTTTATAAAACAAAATCATTTTATTTTATTTTATAAAACAAAATCATTTTATTTTATATATTATATAAAACAAAATAAGTTTATTTTATTTTATAAAACAAAATCATTTTATTTTATAAAGTAAAAAACAAAATCATTTTATTTTATAAAGTAAAATCATTTTCTTTTATAAAATCATTTGATTATGACTAATGTATGACATTATTTTTCTGGTTGGTTAAATTAAATTTGCTTATTATATTAATTTATATACATATAAATATAATTTATATCTTGTGTTACGAGTCTACAATCCGTGTTACGATTCTGCGATTTACGATTTTGGTTCATCCTTCCGAGTTTGCATAGAATCTCGAGTTTGACAACCATGCCTGCTGCTCTTCAGGTCTGATTGGCTGGTATGAGGATGGAAGGTTTGGCTGGGCCTTGGTTCCAGTGGCTATTCAATGGGGGTTCTCTTCAATCGTGGGAGCAGTTGAAACTTGCAGTTCGTCAGCGCTTTGGAGGAACGACCTATACTGATTTGAGGGGTGTGCTCTCCAAGCTCACACAGGACGGCAACTTGGATGATTATATTAAGCGATTTGAGGCTCTCATTAACCAGGTAATTGAATTTTCGGATGAGGTACTGATGAGCTTTTTTGTATCAGGATTATTACCTGATTTACGAAGGGCAATTCAGTTACACTCTCCTACATCTCTCCATCAAGCCCTGCAGCTGGCTATTACCTATGATGCCCATGCTGTCGAGTTGCGTTCTTCTTTTTCTTCTCCTGGGAGCAAGAAGACCTTTACTAAGAGTTCTTACACTGTGGAGCAACCCAAACCGTTGAATTCCATTCTGCCCAACCAGAAACCTGCAATTCCAGCCTTGCCTTCGAATGTTCCATTCAAGCGGTTGAGTAATGAGGAATTGATGAAGAAGAGGGAGTTGGGATTATGTTACACGTGTGATGAAAAGTGGAATTCTCGCCATAGGTGCAAGTCCAAACTCTTCCTCATGATAGGAGATTGGGAGGATCTTGGTGATGAGGCTGAGGAACAAATTTTGTGGCAACCAGAAGTGCCACAAGAGGTGCACCATGAAGCTGCCTTACACTCTCTGAAGGGGGATACCAATCCTAGGGCTCTCCAATTTCGGGTGGAGTTCAAAGGAAAATTCACTCCTATTTTGGTGGATTCAGGGAGTTCACACAACTTCATCCAAAAGCAATTGGTTGCTGAGGTTAGGTTACAAACAGTGAAGGTTCCTCGCATGCGTTTGTTTTTTGGGCAATGGGGAGTTTCTCATCTGTGATAGGAAATGCTTGAGTGTACCATTGAATATTCAAGGGTATGCTTTTGTAATTGATTCCACCTTATCAAAAGGGATCAGTTCGTGTTGAAGCTGTAGATACCACTTTAAGCCACCAAGATGAGTTGTTAAAGCTTCTCAAAGAGACATTACACAGTGCTCAGAATCGGATGGAAATACAAACTGACAAGCATAGGAAGGATGTTACTTTTTCTGTGGGTAATTTGGTGTTAATTAAATTGCAACCATATAGACAAATTACTTTAGCCAATCGAAGGAGCCAAAAGCTTGCCAAAAGGTATTTTGGTCCTTTTCCTATTGTTAGAGTCTTGGGTCCTGTAGCTTATCAAGTGGAGTTGCCTGAAGGTTGCAGAACTCATCCTTCCTTCCATGTCTCTGTTCTCAAGCTGTTTAAAGGAGATCGAGCTACTGTTGCTCTACCCTTGCCAGCAGATAATCATGGAAACCATCCTATTCAAGTTCCTATGGCAGCCTTGATGTCTAGACAAAATTTGGATATACAGGGAGGTAAACGGCAATGGTTGATCCAATGGACAAATTCTCTTCCTGAAGATGCAACTTGGACAAATTCTCTCCCTATAGGTGGGAAGTGTTGCAATTATATAAGGCAGGGCCTGTCTATTGTTTAGACTCTTTTTCAGAGAATTAGTTGAGACTGAGGGTTTCTCTGTGAGAAAGGAGAATTCCCTTGTGAAGAGGGTTTCCTCTTGTATCCGTTCACTGTTATTTCATCAATGATATCATTATTTTCTCTCATTTTCCTCATTCCCAAACACCTTTATCCCTATTTGTACCCTTCCAAAGTCATAACAAAGTGTATTGGATATGAAACCATTTATGAGTCTTCGCCTAATAGCTTACGCTTTTGGGAGAGTTGGTCCTTCACATGTATTATCAGAATATGAAAGATTTGGATGATGATATTGATTATCTACGAATATGGTGATAGTTTCTGCAGTTAAATTGTGACTAGAGTCTATTGTTCTTTAAAGATATTGGACAATTTCTTGGCAAAGGGACATAAAATTTTCTGATTTGAAATTTTCTTTATATTTCTTTGCAACTCAAGTATTATTCTTGGGCATCTTGGCCTGTTTTTATCCTTAGTTATGATTTATGTCTGGGTAGGTTTGATATCTCTCTCTTTCTACTTATTTTTTTGGGTTTTCCTTATTCTGTTGTTATTGTCTTTTTTTCATTGATATTTTTTTTTTTTTGGTGAAAATTTTTCATTGATATTTAATGTACTCGTTACTATCATAGCCAATTTGTTATTTACTTGTGCTTAACTTTTCAACTGAAAGATTGAAAAGAGGACAAAAGTGTTTGTAGCTTTTAACCAATTTGAATACTGTACATAGACATGACATTGTTATATTATTAGGTATACATTCTGCGCTCAAAACGTGCCTACGGAATTTCTAAATTAGATGTCCTCTTGAAAAAATTAACTAAGCAAGCATGTTGTCTATATTTAATATACCAGAGAAAGTCTCAGTATCCAAATAAGCTGCTTTGACTAGGATTCCATGCAACTTAACATAATATTCTAGGGACAAGATCCGTTTACAAATTTTTTGGATTTTTTTATAAATTGCATTGTATTCTCCCGGGAGAACATAGTGTAGTTTGTAAAAGTTAATATTCTCACGGGAGAATATGGTGTAGTTTATAAACAAAAAAGTTTGTAAATATAACCTTGCCCAATATTCAATATATGTTTATCTATATTGATGTACTTTAAAAATCATGCAGTGAGTATACCCCAAGGCTGATAAAAGATCTTGAGGGAATCAAGGTGTGAAGCTGAATTTAATGCCTTCGTGTTTCTAATTTTAGATATATTGGCTTCAAACGTTTAACTATCATCCCTTTTGTTTTGGCTACATTCTTGAAATATGTTTAGGTTAAATACGTAGCTGCTGGGTTGCTAAATTCAGCTTGTACTGATGGTACCTGAATTTATTTTTTTCTTTTATCTTTTTCTACTTTCTCGTTCCATTCCTTGATTGTACTCTTCTTCGGGAATTTACCCTTGGTTTTTGCTCTTCCTTTTGTAAACGTTGCAGAAAATGGTTCTGTTTTCATTTTTGGCGAAAGAGGGATTGACAAATTGGTATGTTCAATTGGTAGCGATTAGTTTTTTTTTAACTCCATTGTCTACTAATTGTAATTTGTAATGACTAATATTTTCTTCAATAAAAATATTCAGCTCTTGAAAGAGATGAGCAATGCAACAAAACCATCCTTGATTAGTGAACTTCCATACTCAGAAGAAGTTGCTTGTGGTGGCTATCACATCTGTGTCCTGACAAGTAATTCATCAGTTTCCGAACTTCATCATGTGTTGATTTGTGATATTTTGTTTACTGTTTCATTCTATTTAGTGTTTTTCCATAGATTCTGGTGAGCTTTATACTTGGGGTACAAATGAAAATGGCTGCCTTGGTATCGGGTATCCTTTTATACTTATAAACTTGTTGCTCGGACATTTTCATTTTCTACATTTCCATTAATTTTTGTACTGCATGCTGGTTTTTTGATTTTTCAAGTTATTTTTACCTAGTTCCTCAGATGTTGTTCGTCTGCCTGAAAAGGTTCAAGGGCCATTTTCGAAGTCTTCTGTTAGCCAGATTTCTTGTGGTTGGAAGCATACAGCAGCCATATCTGGTATGTTCTTCTCTTCAACAGAAAAGAAGTAAAAGAATTATTATTGAGTACTTGTCAAATTAAGGCTGGTTTTTTTTTTTTTTGTTTTTGTTATAAAAGAAGAATTTCATCAAAGGGGGCGAACTGGAGTAGTGGTAAAACTGTTCCTTCGTGACTGAAAGGTCATGGGTTCGAATCCAGGAAACAACCACTTTGCAATTATGCAAGGGTAAGGCTGCGTAGAAGGATTTCCTCCACCTTACACTCGCTAGTCGGGTTTAATGGGGAGTGTTTTTTGTTTTTAAAAGAAGAATTTCATCAAGACAATGAGAAGACAATTACGAGGGATTAGGGGGATAAGAAATCATCCTTAAAAGATGAAAAGAAGAAACATACAAAAAAAAGAAAACATCAATGTAGCAAAGCTATCCAATCCTTCCACATATCTTTGGGGACCCCTTCAAAATGACTCTCTGCTTTACACCAAGTAGAAGCCAAATGCCTAGTGTAACATCCCGTCCCGAGCCGGTTCAATTAACACACATATGATACAAACAGAAACAGCGGAAGACTTAACTTACGAAAATACGAGCTAACTTTTTCTTTTTCTCTTTTAATTTTCATAAGGCGTAAACGAAAATCGGACAGAGTAACCTCTGTAAATCGGACAACCGGGGATTTTCCAATCCCACTCTCAAGAGTTCCTGATAGACAGATTATAATATATATGTATATATCTCCAGATGTACCAGTCATGCAAATATACTCAGATACCCATCCATGGGCGCATACATAACATGGCTCCGTGCCACTGATCTAACAACATGCAATCCAGGACATAAACATAACTGAATACTACATAATCATATCAACATGCCTGAATACAAAAATGTACATGCATCAAACTGAAGAACATGTACAGAACATATACAGGCCATATACAGAGTGAAAGATCAGATATAATGATCCTCAAAATAACTGAAATATAAACTACATCAGCACACTCCAAAAAGGTAGTAGCCTACAGCTACTCAAAATCCGGTCAGTCGAACGTCTCAGCCGCGTGTCGCGTCCCTGCCTAATGAGGGCTCACCGGGAGTCTGGGAACCTGAAAATATGTCCCCAAAGAGGGGTGAGATTACAAATCTCAATAAGCTCCAGGTTTATAGAGAATTCTCCATACCCCTGGCTCACTCCTGCATGAAAGTCAGATACAGAGTATAAAAAGCACATATAACAGATATCGGGACTGAACAAAACATGTATTCATATCATATCAGAGGCATGCGCCGTCATTCCCAAGGGAGGACCCCAAGCGGAACCATAACATATCAGATGTGTACATCGTCAATCTCAGGGAAATTCCAAGAAGACATCAGTGTACCATACATCAATACATAAATCATATCAGAACAAGTCATATCATGTTATCAAATAACTCTATATGAATGCATCTATACAAAGTATCAAAACAACAGTCATACGATCCAACCATAGTTCACTGACCATGGTGGAGCACTCAAGCAGGAAAAGACTCCTTAAACATAGAGCTTACCTCTTGAAGCTTTATCAATCTGCTTACTTGTAGCTCAAGTTACTTATATATCTTCAAGAGATTCCGATCCTTTTCAGTCCCTAGGTACACCTAGAGCAAGAATCCACAAATACAAATCAATAAAATGCTATCATGTCTAGATTTCTTTAAGGCATATATTTTATCGCTTATCTTCATTTCTTTATATTTTTGCCAATGCTATGCCAATACACAAGTCTAGACCACCGTATACTCGTTAGCGTTTTAATTTAATCAAGTGTTCACTTGAGAATTTTCAACATAATTCATGCCATTTTCTTTAAAAGTCCGTGAACCTACCCTTAGGAAACTCAAGGTATTTTTCAACCCTTTTTCAAGCCATTTCACTTCTTAACTCATCAATTTTATACAACGAATTACAACAAATTTTATTAAAATAAAATGTAACAAAATATATCCCTAAGCCACCCTATAGGTCGAACCCTACAAGGGCAATAGGCAAAAGGGGGTCTTTTCTTTTTAATTATTCCTTCTTCACTTAGTTAGCAACTTAAACATACATGTATGTACCCAAAGAGGTTCCAATAAAATTTTGGAACATCAAGTCCCTTACAACCCCCCCCCCCCCCCCCCCCAAATGGCCGAAGTGTAGGGATCAAAACACATAGGATTTTTCCACTTAGGCCTTCTTTCTAAATTCATACTTACTCCCACACAATAAACCCTCTCACTACATCACATAAAATTTTGCACAATGAACCCTATTAACCCTATCAAGGCCGAAACATAGAGAGGAAAGACATGATTTTTCTCTAATTTTTTTTTTACAAACATACAAATGCTCATTTTCATTTCCTAAATCCAAAACAACAAAGATTCATCATCTAATAAAGTTTTAACACCCAACGCTTTCCCACCAAAACATGATCATAAATTTTATAACATAAATCATCAAGATACTACTATGGAAATAGAGGTTTATTACCTCCAAAAGCTTATACAAGGTCAAGGAGGTAACCTCCAAACAAGTCTCCACCAAAAACTCCATTTTTTTCACCTTGGATGAATAGTGCCCGAAAATGAGATGACAAATATCTCCCTCCACAAACGAAATCAGCTCAAATGGAGGGGTGGAATAGCTTCCTTGGATGATTTCCTATGAGATTGGTATAATGGGTGGAAGATTTGGTTGCTTAATCATGGAGAAATCAAGGAAAGACAAAGACAAACCCTAAGCCCCATACACCATAGCTGCCGCGGGTTGGGAGGGAAACGGGAGAGAGAAAATGGGAGGAAAGTGGTGACTTAAGTCACTTAATGTACTTTTTATCCTATGTGGCTTTTATCAGATATTTTTCTTTCGCGTATTTTTACTTAAAGTGACCCGGAACTAACTTAAAGCTACGAACATATTTTATTTTTCTAAAATCATTTACATTAATTTTTTATTTCTTACAAAACAATATTCATAATTCACAGTATGGTTTTTGCACCGTTTTTGATGAAATGCACCGTGAATCACTAATTGTACTTCCTTTACTTATGAAACATAAAACTTATAAACTTATCATTTTCTTGGACCTATATTGACTTGCTTGGCATATATTGGACTTTCTTATTCTTATTTCATCAATTATTTGTTTCTGGAATCTACCGATTGCTTAAACAGTGGTACAAAATACCCGGTAGAAACACTATTCACGAGATTTTTCACGGAAAGTGCCAGACTATGCAATTTTTCATTCTGAACTCATATTTGTCGTCAGAATTGTCAAATTATGTCTCTAAAATCATTTTGCTTATTTAAGCTCTACCGATTAATTCACAAGACTGCGAATTCTCCGGCAGAACGCACTGTTCATAACATAGTCATGATTACTGTCAAAATACTCGGAATCACTCACTGAATCTAAATATGGCATTTAAATCCTTAAACTAAACCTGTAATTAAGATTTACCATTTGAGGTCATTATACCTAGTCTTATCCCAAATAAATTGCTTACCCAAAGAAATTTCCTTAAAGATGCGAGAGCTACACTCCTTGAAGACAGGCATATTATTAAGTTAATTTACCAACCGATGTCAACTCAAATGATAAGGGAGTTCACTACTCCCTTGCTGTCTCAAGTTTGTATTTGCTAATGTGTTAAGTGAAAATCCCATGAAGTCATAAGCCCCGACATAGGAAAACATACTTATAGCATGCCTGGATTCGCATAATTATTTGGGAAATCTATTAAAAAAAAAACTCGGTAAGATCTTGATTATAAGTTATTTGAAACACTTTAGACTAGATTGGGGATGGGACTAGTGGTCAAGCCTAGTAAACCCTTGTCATAAAATAGAAAAGGGTTAATGGGCCTAAAAATTAGGGGGTCAGTTAGTTAGTTATTCTAGAATATTCTAGTGAGTAGGATAAAAGGTGAGTGAGTGGGTGTAGTGAGGTATGCATGTATTCAGAAATTGGTTAGTGGGGAAATGAGAGACCTCTAGGGAACTCTTGAGCCTAGGTATTTGGTTTGAGGGGAAGTTGAGGCTTTCTGGGTTAATTTTCTGCAATTTATCCTTGTAAGGAGCTTGTCTCCATTTATATTTTCTACAATTTCTTATTAATAATAGTAGGTTCCATCAATTTGGTATCAAAGTACTACAATCCTGGGAGTGCTCTTGATCTAGATCTACAGAAAAAACCAATAAAATAAAATAAAATGGGAGGAATCAGTGAATCAGATTTGAAAAAATTGTTGAAGGCATTCGGTGAGGCAATAGAGAAGATGAAGCTCGATGAGGTAATAGAGAAGTTGGAGCGACAGAGGCTTGAATACGAGAAGTTGAAGACGCAGAGCTTCACAAAAATCAAAGAAGAAGTGCAAGAAGATGAAAAAATTGTAGAAGAAGAAGTTAGTAAAGAAACAGAAGACAAAATCAATCAAAAAGAAGGAGATTCAGGTGTTGAAACAGAGGTTGAAGAAGAAGAAAACCAAAAAAAGAAAGAAAAGGCAGCAGCAGGGAAAGAAGAAAAAAAGGGGAAAAAGGCACAATCAGAAAAGGGAAGGATAAAAAGATCAAAAGAAGAAATCAAAAAAAAAAAAAAAAAAGCAAAAAACAGATCAAGAAGAAGGAAACGCAGAAGAAGTAGCTGCTGGAGACGAAGAGGCGGCAACAGATGCTAAGGAAGAAGATGATGCCAATGCTGAAAATGAAGAAGTGGCAAAAGGAGTTGAAGATGCAGAAGCGACAGGGGAAGGTGCGGAAGAAATAGCACAAGCAGAAGCAAAAGAAAAAAAATTAGAAGGAGGAGATGAAGAAGACGACTCTGTTTCTGAACCCAGAAAACAGAGTCAAACAGAGTATTTTGAACAGATTCAAAAAGAATCACAAGATGAGGAAGGAGATCAAAAGGAAGACAAGATAGAGGTGGAAGAAGAGGGAAAAAAAGAAGAAGATGAAGACCAATGACGTGGTTCGGCAAGTGTACCGAATCGCGCAAGTAATACAGTGATAAATCACAGTTCGTATCCACAGAGAGTGTGTTTAAATCAATTAAAATTCTTTCTTTTAAGATTAAATATTTCAACAGGGTTTTGACACGAATGTCAGGATTGTGTGGAAATTTGGTTTGTAAATTTAAAAGACTTGTTTTTGGTTCTTTTTGAAAAAGAATTGAAATAAGGGTTTAAATATATGAAAAAAGCGCTGTAGTAGGGAACACTCACCAATGATCCCCACCTTTTACTCTGGATTAAGTTAAGTATTAATATATAAATCGTGAACTTAGATAATTATCAGATAAAAGTATCAATAGTTAATTCTCAATCCCTTGAGTAATTAACCTTTTAATCTCATATAGAACCCTAATTCCTTGAGGTGCCCTATATGAGATCAAGCATAACGATCGATAATTGAAACATCTACAATATGAATCATGTCTATGTCTAGATCATGTTCATACCGTCGTTCTATCCCCTTTCCGGATTAAAGACCTCAGATCCCTCTTGTTGGCCCTAATCCTCAGATTTATTATTACTTACTAGATTGATCGGATCTAATAATAACAATAACAATACGAACAGAATAGAACGAAATTCAAAAGATAAATATATTCATAAAAACTCAATCCATTGTATCAGGGGTTCACAAGGGTTCGTGACCCTAACTACAGCAAAGAGGTTCTAGCCAACCATTATCATGGCTAGAATCCAAAATTCAATTGAAAAACAAAAACTAAAAGAACTACAGAAAGGTAGAAGAAGAGATCTCTCTCAGAACTTCCGCCTACGAATGATCTCAGTTGTGTAGAATATCATATATGCCTCCTAGGGTTGCCTTATGCCCTTTTTATAACCTGAAAATCCTCCTTTTCTCGCAACTGACAGCTGTCTCTCTCAATCCCACGCTTGGAGCGCAGGATCCACGCTCCAAGCGTGGAGCTTCTGCCATTTTTGCTTTTTCCACGCTCCAAGCGTGGAGTTCCACGCTTGCAGCGTGGACTCACTGTTCTGAAGTCTCCTCCCACGCTTCAAGCGTGGATTCCTACGCTTGGAGCGTGGGGCTTCTGTCTGATTCTTCTCCTTACTCCTTTATTTGTTATTTTCCTCCTGTAAACATGAAGAATTTGAGTGAGAGAGTGTCTGACAATTTTATTCAATAATTTCACCACATATACACTTTTATATACAGTTTTAGATCTGATTTCCTGCTGTTTTTGATCTATAAAAGTATATATGCTGGGAGCATATCAAACAATTCCCAGATTTAAACATTGCTGTCCTCAGCAATAAACTGATTCAAACTTAGAACTTCGTACAGCAGTGTTTCAACACAATATCAACCAAACACTTGAAGAAACCATTATGTCATGCCTGACTGAATTCTGCAAGAATTCTGATGATGCCATCAATTCTCTGCAATTTCATGAATGTAATCTGAACATCCCTCACCAAGACAAACTATATCACTCTCACTCTTGTGTTTTTAGGGTGTCAGACATACATAACCATCACAGCTGAAACACTGCCATAGGCTTGATCATATTCTCAATATCCTTAAAATTGAAGGATTCAAACACATGCATTTAACTGATCAAAGGACTTTCAATGGTTTTAATTTGGCCTGGCTAAGGTAGGAATTTTGTATGGAGAGTGGCTTCAAATGCTATGAGATTGACACTGAGAACTTATCAATTTTGCTCCACTAACTTGCCCACAGAATTTCGGGAAGTCAATTCCTATGTTTGACCAATTTATTCACGCTGCTTCACCCGCATGTTTTTCTTTTTCCTTTTTCTTTCTCTTTTTTCCTTTTTTGTTTTTTTTTTTTTTTTTTTTTTTTTTCAAATCTGCTTAGTGTAGTGGAGCTTACCTTAGATATTTTCTCTCTTTTTGAGAAAAATCAGTAGTTCAATCTCACTTAGGGTAAGTTCATCATGGATAGGTTAAGCAACAATTTGGTAATCACCAATGAATAGGTTCAAACCTCAAAGGGATAACAATGGAAGATTAATTATACAGGTGAGCTTTATGGCCAGAGCTATCAAGAACAAATTACCTCATCATATCAGTTAAAATGCATGCCTTGTAGAGAAACAAACCAAGTTCTAGAGTGTCAGTACAGTGAGGCCTCTCAGAAAAATTTTACTGTCTAGGCTCAAACCTCAAGGCTATGATTTCAGACTAGATTTCACAGAGATATCAGGCATATCATCAATTCTAGCACATAATTTCAGACAGACGAACAATTCTAATCTCTACTCATGCCAAGTGACATCATGCCAAAACTTTCAAAGCTTAATGTACTTCCTAAGATGAATTCAATCATTTGTTTAAGGAAGCAACATCTAAATCTGAGATTATCAATAGGCATATTCCAAACAACATACATACAGGCATATATCCCAAAAAATTTTGCTGAATTTTTTAAAATTGCTTAAGCTAAGACAGATATTTAAACTGAAAATGTAAGTTGGTTCGAATATCTCCCCTGAAATGAAGTGTGGTTCCACAATTGCAGCTAAAGTGCAAGAACAGGTGGGCAAGGTCATCCACCATTCCCAGATTTTAGAAATTGCTGTCCCCAGCAATAACTAAGTTCAATCGATAAGAACAGCTGCGCAATTAAAGCACACATCATTAACAATAATATATCAGCAAAACAGTGAGAGAGACCCTGAGATGTTCATATCCAAAAAGTACTTGACCCTAACAAAATCCTATTGGTCATTTAAAACAAAACACGAAATTTAACAATGTCCGAAAATAAATAAAAGTAACAACAGCCAATGATCACTCCTCCATAGTATACTGCTGGAAAGAGCTAGGAGGATCTGCTGGATCAATCCCCATCTTCAAGCACATGGCCTTCATCATGGCATGCATCTCGAGTATGATCGGAGAATCCTCATAAAGTGGCTGGCGAGCAGATGATGATGCTGCTGATGTCTGGGCTGCTGGAGGTGCCTGAGGTACTGGCGGATCCTGTGGCTCTGGAGGGGGTATAGGATTTCCCTGGCTATTGAGAAGCCATGCTGCATGTTTTTCGGATTCCTTGTAATAACCTTCCAAGGCAGTCTTTGTCATAGGCTTTTCAGCCTTTACATCCAATGGCTCATTAGCGGGAATTTCAACCCCCGCTCTAACACACAGATTGGAGATTAAAGAACTGTGAGCCAATAGATTATTTTCCTTGCTTTGGGTAATCATGTGGACAATCCGGTCAGATAAAATAGCAGCAATATTCAGATTTTTGTCCCCCATCAGCACATAATATAGCACAGCCCTCTCGACATTAACATCACTTTTGTTCGTAGAAGGAATAACGGTTGCATTCACAAAAGTGTGCCAGCTGATAGCCTCACCAGTAAGGCTGAGCCTAGTAAATTTTTCGGGTACATTTGTGAGACCCGGCCTAAATTTCCATTCAGAGAATGGACTGGTGATCTTTTCCCGAACTTCATCAGCTATGAGGGGCATTTCTTCCCGATAATACCCTTCTGTCGGCTGCATCAAATTAAATAGTCGGGCAAACTCGCACTCAGCCGTAGGGTCATACGAAGTTTGTAGGAATTCTTCAATTGTCGCCGCATCAAATGGCACTTCTTTCCCTCTCACCCAACTCTTTCGGGTGGCATTGACCATGTTCTTATCAGCATTGGCTATAAATTCTCTGAGAATACGCCCAGAACTGTCTTGTGGAAAAGTGACCAATGTCCTCCAGTGCCTCCTTTGAATTACCGAATAAATGTTATCAAAAAGTAGGAGACTCCCCAAATCGAATCCCCTTTCCTTGATTACATTTTTATTCAGCAGTTTAGTGTCATAAACGTCCTGCTTTTCAGCGGACAGAAATCGTCTGGGATCAAAATTTGTGCGGGGTCTTTTCGCAGTAGATGACCCTTCTGTGCTCTTTTTCATTCTTTTCTCCTGAAACTCAGAAAAGTTCCCAATACATGTGCACAACAAATATTATCAGCAGACAGATTCATTTCATATTATCATTCAGCTCAATTCCCAGATTTAAATTCAACCATCCACTCAAATAAATAATCCCAACCCCATTAATCATGCCAAGCAACACTTGTATCAAGACACTTTACGACCAACACAGCATTAGTGTCGAACAAATTGCAACTATAAAAATAGCACCGCATATTTTCAGCAAAAGTTAACATCATTTTACCAGCACTCAATCCCAATCTGAACAAACACATACCACATGCAATCCATTACGACTATCGAAATCATACCTCTCCTATACTTGCAATCATCATCAAGCAATGAAAGAAAAGAAATAATGGATGGGTACCTTTTCTCCAGCCATTTGGATTGAAACTTATGCAGAAATTTGATTCTCACTTGAACAGGGGAGAAGAAAAGCTATGGTGGAGATGATGGCGGTGCGGTGGTGGTGTGGTGAAGTGGTGTGGTGGTGTGGTGAAGTGGTGTGGTGATGTGGTGGTGAAAAGGGGAAGTGGAAGGGGAAAGAGTGAGAGGGAGACGAAGGAGAGAGTGAGGAGGGAAGGGGAAAAGGTGAGGGGGAAGTGAGGAATAGATGGGGGAGAAAGAAAGAAAATAAAAGAAAAATGGGGGAAGGGGATGGGACGCGGCGCTTGGGAACTAGGGTTGCGCACTTAAAACCCTGTCCACGCTGCAAGCGTGGGATTCCACGCTTGAAGCGTGGACCTACTGCCTCTGACGTTCCTGATTCCTCTTCTACGCTGCAAGCGTGGAGTTCCACGCTTGGAGCGTAGACATTCTGTGTCTGATTTTTCCACTTCCATCCCCACGCTTCAAGCGTAGGGTTCTACGCTTGGAGCGTGGGACTACTGTCCCCTTTCGAGTTTCCTGCGCTGCAAGCGTGGGTTCCCACGCTTGGAGCGCAGGACTGCTGTCCTTGGCTCTTCAACTTCCCTTTCCACGCTCCAAGCGTAGGGTTACACGCTTGGAGCGTGGAACTACTGCCTGTGTGTGGTTCCTGCGCTGCAAGCGTGGATTCCCACGCTTGAAGCGCCCAGCTTCTGTTCCAACTTATTTTCTACGCTCCAAGCGTAGGGTTCCACGCTTGGAGCGTGGACCCTCTGTCCCAAGTTTCTTTTCTATGCTTAAAGCGCAGAGTTCTACGCTTCAAGCGTAAACTCTCTGGAGCATTTTCACTTCCTTCTTTTATTCAATTTTTTAATTTTTCTCTGGTTATCTAAAAAAATGAAAACAAGAAACAATAAAAGGATAAAAATGTTGGGTTGCCTCCCAACTAGCGCGTGTTTAACGTCCCGAGCCTGACGGTTACCTCATTTAAGTTGCAATTGAATGAAGGCGCAAAGCCACAACTTGTTTCAATACGGGTCCTCCATGGAAGAACTTCAATCTAGAGCCATTGACCTTGAAGGGTCTGTCGTCCTCCATGGAAGATATCTCAACAGTACCATATGGAAAGACCTTTTTAATCACAAAAGGTCCTGTCCACCTGGATTTCAACTTCCCTGGAAAAAGTTTCAATCGGGAATTGTATAACAATACCTGCTGACCAGGCTCAAACTCCTTGTGTTTAAGTTTGCTATCATGATACTTCTTTGCTTTTTCTTTATAAATCCTAGAGCTTTCAAAGGCTGAATTCCTAAACTCATCAAGCTCTAACAGTTGAAACTTTCGTTTCTCAAGAGCTGCTGTGGCATCAAAGTTTAGGAATTTAATAGCCCAAAAGGCTCTATGTTCAAGCTCTACTGGTAAATGACAAGCTTTCCCGTACACAAGCTGATAGGGAGACATTCCTATCGGAGTTTTGTATGCAGTTCGGTATGCCCATAATGCATCATCCAGTCTTTTCGACCAATCCTTTAGAGAAATATTGACAGTCTTTTCCAAGATTCGTTTCAGTTCTCTATTGGAGACTTCCACTTGGCCACTTGTCTGCGGATGATAAGGTGTAGCGACCTTATGCTTGACACCATACTTTGTTAACAGATTTTCAAATTGCTTATTGCAAAAATGAGAGCCTCCATCACTTATGATTGCTCTTGGCACTCCAAATCTGGTAAAGATATTCTTTCTTAGGAAGTTTACAACCACCTTCGCATCATTAGTAGGAAGAGCTGTTGCCTCAACCCACTTAGAAACGTAATCCACAGCTACCAGAATGTACTGGTTGGAATAGGAAGATGGAAATGGTCCCATGAAATCAATCCCCCATAAATCAAATAATTCCACCTCCATAATAGTGTTTAGAGGCATTTCATCTTTCCGGGAAATGTTCCCTGTCTTTTGGCATCTTTCGCATTTTTCCACATACTCTCTGGCCTCTTTGAAAAGGGTAGGCCAGTAATACCCACTTTGCAATACCTTTTGGGCAGTTCTGTTTCCACCAAAATGACCACCATAATCAGAATTGTGACAATGCCATAAAATTTCCTTGATTTCCAATTCTGATACACATCTTCTCAAGATTCCATCAGCACATTGGAAGTACAGGAATGGATCATCCCATACATACCTCCTGGCATCATGTAAGAACTTTTTCACTTGTTGCTTTGTGAGATCAGGAGGTACTTTCTTGATGACCTTAAAATTAACAAAATCAGCAAACCATGGTTCCATATGTAGTGCAAAAATTGGTTCTTCAGATAATTTCACAGATATTGCAAGGACTTGTTCATCCGGAAATAATCGTTGATCTCTAAAGCAGGATCATCTTGTAGGGTCTCTCTCTCGGATTCTGGATAAGTGATCCGCAACCTTATTTTCCATTCCTGACTTGTCTTTGATCTCTAAATCAAACTCTTGAAATAACAACATCCACCTTAACAGCCGTGGTTTTGCATTTTGTTTAGAGATCAAATACTTTATTGCTGCGTGATCAGTAAAAATGATGGTCTTGGCACCAAGGAGATATGGTCTAAATTTATCAAGTGCATAGACCACAGCGAGCATCTCCTTCTCTGTTGTTGCATAGTTTACCTGTGCTTCATTCAGAACTTTGCTAGCATAGTAAATTACGTGCAACAGTTTGTTTCTTCGTTGGCCAAGAACAGCACCAATAGCAAGATCACTAGCATCGCACATCAACTCAAATGGCATACTCCAATCAGGTGAAACCAAGACAGGAGCAGTAGTGAGTTTTTCCTTTAATA
>JAVKPL010006859.1:0-27562 GCA_032173675.1 Gastrolobium villosum
TCGCCTTCCCTCCCCCTTTAATTTCTGAGACAAAGCCTTAGGAAGTGTGTCTGGTTGGCTCGTGTGGTTTTGGGTGAAGGGCGTCCTCAGCGCCAATATTTGGTTCAGTGGACGCATGCAGTTTTAGAGGACATGATTCCTGGGAATCAGAGGAAACATCTGCGTCTTCTTTACCCAACCATGGACCTTGGGGACAAGGCTACTTCTGAATATGGGGGGATTGTTATGCCAAGAGCTTCAAAGTGGAGACAAGCAGCACTCCCTAGGCTGAAGGAGTTCGTAGTCTGAGTTTAGGCACGTGCTAAATGTGAATAGTAAAGTTAGTTGTAATTGAGCGTGAAATTAGGCAAGTTGTTAGAATTTTTACGTAGTTTGTAGTAACTGTGTATAAAGTAGGGTGTCTTCTAGAAAAGAGATGATCTGAATAGTAAAGTCCTCGTTGTTCATTCTTCATTTTTCTTTCTTGATAGGTTGAAATCTAACATACCCACAATAGGGTGGAGTGGCCGAGTGGGGGTTTGATGGTAAAAAAATTTCACTATGAATGTTCCAGGCTAGGACTATAGCTAGAACATTGGTTCCAGATTCAAGTTGTCAGTGAAAATTAACATAATTAAAATTTTCATCAACAAAACATTGATTAGATTTTTTAAATTGCATCATCATACAGTCTTAATATATGTTGAATTATAATTTTCCGGCCTAAAAGTGCTCCACTTTAGACCATTTTCAACTTTGACTAATCAATTGGATGAATTGTCATCCAGCATTGTTATTTTAGAATCGTTTTTGCTTATTTTTCTATCTTTGTGTCTTCAGTTATGATGATTTATATCTTAAAATACTCTGTATAATATTCTAACCTATCCATTGCAAGCATAACAAATTAGTTGTTGCTTGTAATGTCCCAACGTATCTAGCATTCTGCTTGCTCCAATTTATATTGTGAGAACTTTTTTATTTAAATTTGTAATCGTTGAAAATCAAACAAAGAATTCCTGATTGAAAGTAAATAAATAATTTACAAAAAGTAGATGCATGATTTGTCAAACATTCATTTCAAAACACGTTTTAAGTTGCAAGATTTTGAATACAAAAAAGAGGAAAGTTAAGGAAGAAAATTTACAAAGCAGATCATCAATACAAAAAGGAAGAAAAATCTAAAAAGAATAAAGGAATTTTTATAATTAATTCAGTTGACCACGAGGTTTCCTACCTCGTCATTCCAACGGATATGCTTAAGCGTAACGGACCGATATTACCATCTCACAACTTCACATCAACGGACAATCAGTCGGTACTCAATAACAACACGCACTATATTTTGTTTTTGTTTTTAATTTTTAAAATATATTTATCAATTTTAAAATAATAAAAAATATTTTTTTACTTTAAAAGTAGATTAATTAATTTATTATTTATTTATTATATTATTTATCAATTTATCAATTTTTAAACTAACATGATTCAAGTTAAGGTATGATATGGTTCCGAATATTAAACTCAACATTTACAATAGGATATCATTTTTGAACAAAAATCCGATAGTTATAACGTTATTGGAGAGAGTTTTCATTGGCATATATCTAATAGGAATTGAACCTACAAATTTATCAATTATGAGTTGAGAGCTTTAACCATTTAGACATTAATGCTTAGCGGGGGAACAATCACTTAGGTGTTCAATAAATAATGATACGCGGACCCAATAGGGGGCTAGGGTGGCCCTGCCCCTCTAAAATTTGGGAATTTTTTTTATAATATATGTAAAAAAAATGTGATAATGAAATTACTATGTTATACATGTTTTTCTTTTAATTAATTTCTTATGCTTCTGCTCACACTCTTACCAATATTTTTCGTTGAGAACATTATATTATCCTCTCTCCTATTTGTGTTTCGTCCATCACCAACATCTTTCTTTAGCCTTTCGATTTTAGCTGTGTAAATTCTAGAGCCAGACAGAATCAATTTCCACATTCCTAAGATCGTTGCATGTATGTATAATCATAGACTATATTTGATTACATACACTAAAAAATAAATTATTTTGAGTTTTAGCACGGATTCAATTATATGAGTTTAATAATATGAAAACACGTGGAACAAGAAAGTGAAGTGATATTAATTTCTGTAATAGATTTCTTTCAATTTTTTGTATATTAAGTTTGTATTGTATTTCAATTACTTTTATTTATGATATAGTATTTTCTTTCGCCCCCTCTTATTAAAATTTCTGCATCCGCCGCCGCATACATAGTATTATTTCTTTACATAGCGATACAAGAATCCAACAACAATATCAAATAGATAGAAATCAATAAATAGAACAAGGAGAAAAATCACCAAACAACTCTAAAAAAATGGAGAAACCAAGATGCTCCTCTCTTTACTCTTCTCCTTGCAGCACACCGCGCTCTTTTTCTTCTTTCTTTCTCACCAGCAAAAGCACCTCATCAAAGTCAATCTTCTCCCCATTCGTTTTTGAGTAGTAGCCGCCGCTCTTTCCTTTTTTCTTATCTTTTTCTTACGCTGTTTCTGCCCGAGTGCCCATCTTCTTTTTTTCTTTGCCTCGGCTTCTCTTTCTTTTAGTATGTTTGAAAAAACAAACCAAATGGGCAATGGCCCCCACCATTATTTCTGAAATGGGTGACGGACCCAACACATATATCAAGTGCCACAAATAAAGTCCCACACGAAAGTAGGAAGCAAGCACATATATACAAGTGATAGACCGCGAAACACAATGCCATCATTTTACTTCCCACCGAGTTGCTTTTACTTCCCACAACGCCATGGACCTGCAAAATTCCCTCTCTCAATCAATAGTCCCGTTAGCATTCCCTCTCGTACTGCTCTTGTTATTTCTCGCAGTTTTTTCGTTCATATCGAGAAGGCGAACTGCTGCAGCTGGAAAAGCACCACCAGAAGCTAGCGGTGCGTGGCCTTTGATTGGGCATCTCCAACTTTTAGGTGGCTCACAACCACCTCATATTACTTTGGGCAACATGGCTGACAAGTATGGACCAGTCTTCACCTTGCGGCTCGGTGTTCACCGAACTTTGATTGTGAGCAATTGGGAAATGGCTAAAGAGTGCTTTACTGTAAACGACAAAGCGTTTGCTAGCCGTCCTAAATCTGTAGCCTTTGAAGTGTTGGGATACAACTCTTCCATGTTCGGGTCCAGCCCCTACGGTTCCTATTGGCGTCACGTACGCAAGATAGCCACCATGGAGCTCCTCTCTACCAAGCGGATAGAGATGCTCAAGCACGTCATCGAGTCGGAGGTGAAAGAATCAATGAATGGGAGTCACAGTTTTTGGTTAAAGATGAACAAGAGTGGTTCCGAAAAGGCGGTGAGTGAGATGAATAAATGGTTTGGGGACATAACCCTAAACGTTATGTTCAGATTGATGTTAGGAACACGTTTTGGTGGGGTGAATTCTGACGGTGACCATGAAGAGAACGAACGGATCAAAAAAGCATTAAGAGACTTTTTCGATCTCATGGGTTCATCCGTTGTCTCTGATGCACTGCCGTATTTGAGATGGTTGGATTTGGATGGACGAGAGAAGCAAATGAAAAGGACGGCAAAAGAGTTAGACGGCTATGTTCGAGTTTGGCTCGAAGAACACAAACGTAACAGGAATTGCGGTGAAGGGGAATGGAAGGGTAAGCATGACTTCATGGACGCGCTTCTTTCCAATGTTGATAATGAAGGTGAAGAAGAGTTTGACGGTCGTGATGCAAACACCATTGTCAAAGCTACATGCCTGGTATGTATTTTTACGAGTTAAACCCTTGCCTGTTACTTTAATTTTAAAAAAATGGGATTATATTACTTGATGAAGTTACATCATGTATAGAGATAAAAATGGTAGGGTTCACTGTTTAAATAGAATATAAAAAATAAATTAAATAATTTACCCTACTAATTTTATGTCTACAACATGATGTAATTATAATTATGTCATGTAATATGATGATTATATTTCCTTAAAAAAAATTGATGAAATATCGGTCATATATCAAAGAGTGAGAAATTTTTATCGAAGTGTTATTTTCCAATTAGAGAAATAGGAAAAGAAACAAGTAAATAAAAGTAGGGTTTTGAAAATTTTTATGTTTACAACATGATGTAATTGTGTCATGTAACATAATAATTATATTTCCTAAAAAAAATTGATGAAATATCGGTTATATATCAAAGAGTGAGAAATTTTTATCGAAGTGTTATTTTCAAATTAGAAAAATAGGAAAAGAAACAAGTAAATAAAGTAAGTGTCTGTCGCGGTCAATATCACGTGTGTCGATTTAATCTGTCCTTTGAATTCTGTGGCTTTTTACTACCAAATTTGATTTAATTTTACCATGGTATATTCCCAAATTCAAATCTTAAAATTATCCGATTGCATGGAGCAATTAAAGGAAAGAAAGCAGACTATCCACGTGGAGGAAGAATTAGTGGGGGTTTGGATGGGTTTTTCTTAATAAAAAATAATAATCTGTTTTTAAGAAAAATAATCTTTTGAATCAAATATAGAAGTGAAGAGTTAAATAATTTTTTTAAAAATTTAATTTTATCTCAATCCTACTCGTACTATCCATTCTATTACTACTACCATCATTAATTTTATATATAAATTTTTTTGTATGCTTTTATATATAAAATTTATTTATAAATTTTAACATTCAAATAATTTTTTATTTGAAAATAATTTTTATTTTTTTATAGATTTCATCCAAATTTAAAATAACTTTAACTTAAAAAAATTTATTCTAAAAGAAGCCAGAATTTTTTTTTTTTAAGAAAAAAGTCTATTCAAACAGTCTTAATAAGGTTAGGTCCATTCACTCTTACAATAATTACAGCTAGCCTCATTTGAAGTGAGTTGATGTTTTAAATAGATTGACTTATCAAAAGTTTTAAAAATAAAATAATGAATGAACAACTACGGCACCATAAAGCTTAAGGTAATGCTTAGCAAATTTAGTACTCAATTTTGAGTAAAACGTCGAAAATAGTAAAGAGGCGGATCAATTTAAAACATGCGTGTGTAAGTGTTACATTCAACTTTATTGATCCTTACATATTTAATGATTTTGATATATCGATGATATGAGTAGAGATCAATGATTAAAATCGAGTGCAAATATACCTACATGTTATGTCAAAAAAAATTAAAATTTCATCTATATCCATAATTTCTTATAGATGCATTTATTTTCTACATAATTTCTTACTACCATTTATTCAGATTATATGATTTGGAAAGTAGTGACGGAAAATACAATTTCAACTTGAGTAAATTACTCAGGACTTTGTTAGATTTTGTCTTTCTTTGAAAATTTTCATTCATTTTGAAAACTTACTATAAGGTAAAGTTTTTTTTTAAAAAAACTACGATAAGGTAAAGTTAAAACACTTGCATACATGCAAGTTCTCATAAATTTTAAATTTCACCATTATAAATTTTGTCATTTTTCTCTCAACAGAAGAATGTTTTTTACTGTATTTTACAGGCACTAATTTTAGCTGGCACAGACACTACCACAGGGACATTGACTTGGGCTCTCTCCCTTCTTCTCAACAACCATGAAGTCCTAAGTAAGGCCATACACGAATTAGACACACAAATTGGGAGGGATAGGATGGTGGTGGAATCTGACTTGCATAAGCTCGTGTATCTGCAAGCCATTCTCAAGGAAACATTGCGCTTGTATCCACCAGGACCACTCAGTGTGCCACACGAGTCCATGGAAGACTGTACCGTTGGTGGATACCATGTGCCCGCCGGCACACGTCTCTTGACTAACATTTCAAAAATTCAACGAGATCCCCTGTTATATATGCACCCCTTGGAGTTCCGCCCAGAGAGATTCCTCACAACACACAAGGACATTGATGTCAGTGGACAACATTTTGAATTGATTCCATTCGGTGCAGGCAGAAGAATGTGTCCTGGTCTCTCATTCGCTCTTCAAACAATGCAACTAACACTTGCTACTCTGCTACATGGGTTTGACATTGTGACTCCTGATGGAGGACCAGTCGATATGCTTGAACATGTTGGGTTAACTAGTATCAAAGCCTCTCCGCTCCAAGCCATTCTTACTCCGCGTCTCTCTACCGATGCTTACGCTGAAATTTAAACTCTCAAGATAATGGAAAGTATTAGGGCTACTCCACTTGATGTTCTTATAAATCTGTGTTTTTTTCACAATGTTCTATGATTTGGTGTGTGATCATATTGTTAGTTATAGTTATAGAAATATGTTGAAGCATACGATGTATCAAGAACTTAACGAATAAAATCTTTCACAGGGAGGATTAAAGATTTGTGATTAAATGCATCTCCCATGTATAAATTCAATACTATATTATTCCTATTTCAATAATAAACGAAATTATTTTGTAAGGAAAAACAGAAAAGGAAAATGAGTGCAGAGATTACGAGTTCCACGGGAATTCAATGCAGCCTCAAAGAGTTTCTCAGGCTGAATATGATACTGTCACTACGAGAAAAGTCCAATTTTTGACGAAAATTTTCGACGAAAAATATTCTGTCAAAATTAAAGACAGAAATTTCAACAGATTTCATTTTCCGTAGAAAAAATTTCGACGAAAATATTATTCCGTCGAAAATATTTCGACGCAATACAGATTCCGTCAAAAAATTTCGACGGAAAATGAATTCCGTCAAAAACCATTATGAAAAACAAATCAAAAAGAAATTATATTTATGAATTTTTCGATGGAATTCAGATTCCGTCGAAAATTTTCGACAAAAAATGAAATCCGTTGAAAACCATTATCACAAAATAAATCAAAAAAAATTTATAATCGAAGAAAAATGAATTCCGTCGGACACCATTTTTAAAAAATAAATCAAACAATAAATTATATTTATGAATATTTCAACGGATTTCATATTCCGTGGAAAATTTTCGACGGAAAACGAATTCCGCCGAACACCATTTTAACAAAATAAATCAAAAAGAAATTATATTTATGAATAGTTCGACAGAATTCTGAATCTGTTGAAAATTTTCGACGAAAAACTAATTTTGTCGAAAACAATTATAAAAAAGTAAATCAAAAATAAATTATATTTATGAATTTTTCAACGTAATTCAAATTCCATAGAAAGTTTTCGACGTAAAACGAATTCCGTCGAAAATTATTATATAAAATAAATCAAAAAGAAATTTATATTTACGAAATGTTCCACGGAAATTTCGATTCCGTCAAAAACCATTATAACAAAATAAATCAAAAAAGAAATTATTTTTATGAATATTTCGACGGAATTATTATTCCGTCGATAATTTTCGACGAAAAACAAATTCTGTCGAATACCATTTTAAAGAAATAAATAAAGAAGAAATTATATTTATGAATTTTTCGACGAGATTCAGATTCCGTCGAAAATTTTCGACGAAAAACGAATTTCGTTGAAAACCATTATTAAAAAATAAATAAATAAAAAATTATATTTGTGGATATCTCGACGGAATTCAGATTCCGTCGAAAACCATTATAAAAAATTTAATCAAAAAAGAAATTAAACAAACGAATCATCACTTCCCTTTCTATAATGGTGGTGGCATGGTGATGATAGTAGTGACATGATGATGGTAATAGCGGTTGGTGGCCGCAATGGTGGTGGTGACGACAGTGACTGTGACAATAGTAGTAGTAGTTGGTGATAGTGGTGGCATGGTGGTAGTGATGGGTGGAGGCAGTGTGATGGTAGCTGTGGCATCGTGGTTGTGGTGGTAGCGTGACAACGGCACTGGTGGTACGATAGCGGCGACATCAATGGTGACAGTGGTCGTGTGGTGATGATGGTGATGGTGGAGATAGAGGACTAAATCGGTTTGGATGTATCGATTTTTTGTATATATCAGTTTATTGAATAACACGTTACGTGACATTTTGACATGTGGGAGAGAGGACCGAAGCCGTTGGATAGTGCAGAGACTATAGTGCAATGTGACATATGCAGATGGAGTGTTGATGGAAAAACGATAAAGATGATTTAATGTCCAATAAATGCTGACTTATTTTTTGTTTTCTTTTTGGGACATATAATTAATTGGATAAATGATTAATTCATTGGGGTGATATAACTTTAAGGGAAATATTTGATATAATTTTATTGATTTTTAATTTTGATTAAATTTGCATAATTGATTAATTCATTGAGCTGATATAATTTTAACGGAAATATTTGATATAATTTTCTTGATTTTAATTTTAATTTATTACAGAATTGATTAATTCATTTGGCTTATAATGGTAGGTTTGAATCATGCAACTGTTAAATGTTTTCCATGTTTGTGTACCCTTCTTGGAAAAGTAAATCATCTTTATTTGGTTAAATAATTTATCATTTAACCAAATGTGATTTCAATTTTTCACTTACACTCAGTGTGATTACAAAATATATCACTTAAACATTGGCTGGCGAGGGTATGGAGAAGCCGCCTCGAAATTTTTATTTTATTATATTCACTAACATATCCATTTTCATTTTCACTTTAATTTTCCTACCCAGAGCATTATCCTATTAACTATCTGTTATAATTATTTTTGTATGTTATATATATATTTTTTACCACATATATTATAATAATTTAAAAAAATTATACTTTTCACTCTTTTTTTACCTTCCCTCTTTTTCCAAATCATTTCCCTCTCTAAAGATCCCTTTTTTCTAAGTTATCCGCTGCCTCATTTTTTTTTTTTACTGGAACATTATTTTTTAAAATAGAATAACTAAGGGTTTATAAGAGTTATGTTGTAAGAAAAGTATGTTATGTTATAGAGATTCATTTTGCATGCCGAAGTTTTTTTTCTTGCTGGCCCTACAAAATGTTGTGTGTGTAGGAAAATTTGTGTGGTCATGTTAAATGATAGATGATAAACCTAATAACTAATAATTGAAGTGAATGTATATACGATCTTTTTCTTGTTATACATATTTACATATAAATTTAAATAATTTTTAACTAAAAAGTAATAATATATATACTTTTCAATTTTAGTAAATTAAAATTAAAATGAATTTTAATTTAATTAGAAAGATACATGCATTTTTACTTATTCACTTTAAATTTCTTAAAAACAAGTATACTTTGAAATGATTTTATAAAATAGTTTATAAAGATTCACAACGGATAAATTCAAGTTATGCATAAGCATCTAAGGCAGTTATTGATTCGTAAATTTAATAAGAAACTCAATGGAATATGATTCTTATGAAGTGGAGATGTGATGTTTCGGAACTACGTGCAGTGAGAAAATCAATACGAGGGCCTGGCCTGATTGATTTCTGTTGTGGAGAATAGTTTTTGAATTTTAAAAACAAAAAAAATTGTTTGTAAATGGTGTTTTTATGTTTTCTGTTTTCAAAACAGCTGTTTTTGTTTTAAAAACCAAAAACCAAAATAGCTAAGGGATGTTTTCAAAAGCTATTTTCTTGTTTTCACGGTAACATTTTTTGTAAATACAAACATTCACTTTTGTATTTAAATTGAATTTTATTTTAATTTTAAATTATTCTGTGGTGGTAATCTTGTAAATATGAGATTCATTAATGGTATTTTTATAAATAAATATAATTTCTTTATAATTTTAAAATTAATTATATTCAAACAAGTTTTATTATTTTATTATTTTCAAAATCAATTTTCTAAATTTACTCTCAAAATAGTTTTAAAAAAACAAGAAACAAAAATATATTCAAACACACCAGAAGTGGCTGATTCTGAGAAGTCTATGACCCAATTTTTAGATGGTCCCACTGACAAACAGAATGATAAAAATGGTATAAGAAAAGAAAAAAAAAAAAAACAGGGATAAAATAGAAAAATTAATATTTTGTTTGTGAGACCAATCACTAAATGGGCCTGGACCATTCAATTTTTTATCGCTGATTCTTAATTGTTGTCGGTGTCACAACACTTCGAAGATCGCATCCCACCGTTCAAAAATAAAATAAATAGAATCTTTAACTTTATTCTGCCAACACTCATAAGTACCCTTCTTTTTCAACACCACCACGACGATCATGCTTTTGCTGATAAGCACTTTTGAAGCAACTTGATAAACAAAGAAACAAGCAAGAAAACATGTCTTCGAACTCCAAGGCGGCGAAACGGCAAAGTCTTATGTCAAACGACAAGCAAGTTGAAGTTGGTAGTGGTAAGGATATCAGGAAGGGCACAGTGGAAGATGAAGGAGAGTTCGAGAAGGAAGACTCATCAGTATCTGTGACGAGCCAGTTGTGCATAAAACCAATTGAGAATTATCGGAATATGGACAAAGAAGCGGTTCTTAGGCGAATTCGTCATCGAAAGCGGATGAACAAGGTGAGAACCGCTGTGGGAACCATTCTAAGCTCGCCTTTCTCCAATAACACACGAGACGCATCTGTTCAGGAAATTAAATGGGTGGACGATGCATTTGCTGCCTTGTAAATGGAGATTCTGTTATTGTGCTTCTTGCCTTTTGAGCTTTGCTGCATATATTTTACTGGGAAATTGTAATAACTTTATTCTTGTATTCTTCCTGTTACTTCCTAGCATTGGATGTTGTGTTGTAGAAATCTTTTATATATGACGTTATTTTTCATTTAGAATGAAATAAACTTTATTTGTACAAATTTTTAATATTTAAATGTAAATACACATTTTTTTTGATATTTGTTTATTAAACTCAGAATGAAGTTACTCGTGTAGTGTAACGCAATACAAATCTAAACAAAGTTGAAATCATAATAACATTATAAAAATATTTTTTAATAATTCACCCAAAAAAATATAATTTCAATACGTTTAATTTTACATTTTAACCTTAAAAGAATAAAATATATAGGAATGGTTGTTGTCAATCAAATTTGATATGAAGTTTTCAAAGTATCTAATAATTATACAAAAAACATCTTGTAAAGTAACAGATTTTTGCCATGCAATAATTAATTCATATAAAAAAAGAAAAATAATTATATCGTTTGATTTCATGTATACTTCACATTAAGATTGAAAAAATAAATAAAGTTTACGTGAATGAGTCATTTTTACGTGAATATCACAGAGAATTTTTTTATTTTTTATTTTTTTGGGGCCAGATTTGTATTAACGTAATAACGTGGACTATTTTTTTTTTTAAATTCAGATGACATAAAGAAACAGAGAAAGCGGGCCCGGATATGAGTTTGGGGTCTTTTAATATATCTACAACTAAGTTCAGCGTTTACTTCTACTGGGCCTGAGCTTCTTGTAGCCCATAATTTAGAGATAAGAACGACCATGAAGGAAATAATGTAATGATACTACATCAACTCTTCAATGGGCTTGCACTGGCAGAAAGAAACGAACACAAGTTACAAAATAAAAGCTAAACACAGTTCGAAGATCGATTTATCTTCCATAATTACGTACATCTAGATCATGAAACACCACAAGTTACACTCAAATTCGGAACTATTTGAATTACAAAATTATAAGTATTCAATTTTGACCCTGTATAGGAACGAACTTTTTTTTATATGACTTTTCATATAAAAAATTAAATAAGGGACTAAAATAAAAAAAGTTATGTGTAAATGGCCTAAAAACATATTTAAGTCTTTCTTATGTGTAAGTTAAACGAGAGTCGAGTAACTTAGTTTAAATTACATTCTTATTTTTTCCTCCAAAAGTATAAGTATAATCACTTTAATTTTAAATATTTTCGTGATTAATTTAGTCTTTTAATAATGTAATTTGTAGTTTTTTAGATTATCTAACTATTTTTTTTTTTGGTATCCCGCGGTTAAAACCCCAACACGGGTTAAAAAGAAGAAATATAACGACTTCTACTTAAACCACTTAAATCAGCTAAATATAATAGACTAATATCCGAACACGAACTGTTGATTAAACGGGTTGACACGATACAACCCGAATTTGAGCACAACCTGTGTAACAAAATTCGGTGGGTTACTTCGTAATTGAAAATTATATAACAAATAAAACCAAGTAACTAATAAAAAAAAATTAAAAATGAAACCGGTGAAACCTGTGTAACAAAATGGGTTACTTTGTGTCTCTAGATATTTGGATGAAGTAAGACTATTGAAAATCAATGGTCGTGTCTTACTGTCGGATTTGATAAAGCCTCACTTTTATTTATATATATATATACACGATGGGTTTCATTGGCAGGAACAAGTTACTAGATGGAAGAAAAATAAAGCAAAGATTTAACTATGTTGAACGATTAATTCCTACCTGTTTGGTAGAGGTGGAAGAAAGGTTGAGGTGAAGAAATGCGGGCAACAATTTCAAACCCTAAACATTTACTTTTTATATCATGAGATAAAATGACCACAATAACCAAGCATTGTACCTTAACAATCCAATCATTATCCATCCATAAATTGCCACCCCTACTTCTACTTAAATCAGCTAAATATAATAGACTGCGTTGAGATCAAACAACGGAAGATTTGAAAGCCAATATGCGCAGCAATTTCCTTCTCTATACTAGCATTGTACCTTAACAATCCAATCATTATCCATCCTTGCCTGTATGCGAGCAACAAGATGAGACTCACAGGCTGGCCCACTTCTTGAGTTGAGCCACGTGAGTGCTGTTCTAGAGTTACTTTCAATAATAACTTTTCTCCAACCACCCTCCCAAGTCATCTTTATGCCCTTCAAAATACCCCATAGCTCTGTTACTATAGCATTGCAATGTCCAACTCTATAGCAGAAACCATTGAGCTAATTTCCTGCACAATCCCTAATCACACCACTACAAGCAGCCAAACCCGGATTACCTTTGGCCGCATCATTAGTAATCACTTTAACCCACCCTTCATCCGGAAATTTCCAAGGAACCAAGATTTCCTTCAAAACTGCGGTAGCATCCCCAAAATTAAGCTTTGTCGAAGCCTCCCAAATATCCTTGGATGGCCTTAAAATCAAATTATAGTCATATAAGCATTATATGTCTTATACTATTATCTAAGTATCTTTTATGAGTTTTATAATTCTCGTGTTGAAGGAAAATTGAAATCTTATGTTGTAAAGATAAAAAGTATGTGGGACCCATGTGTTAGAAAAAGTTATATGTAGGACCCATGAAATCGAAAGGTGTGTAGAAAAATTTTAATTCTTATGTTAAATTAGAATTATAAAACTCATCTTTTATATCTATTTAGTCTTTCAATATTATACACAAGGTCTTCAAATTCATTCGTAAATTACGACTTTATTATACTCATTTAAATAAAACTGATTGGATAATGTTTTGCATTATTAAAGGACTAATCGATAACAAAACTTTTTAAAAAAACTAAAAGTAATTACGCTTATATCTTTATACAAAAATTAGAATTTACTCCTTAGCTTATGATCCTCGCATAATATCAAATAAAATATAATTTAACAAAAATAAATTGTAGACATTCAGTACATTTTCACTCATTGCACGGATACACACGTGGGGTGGAGTGGGAGCACATGGAAAAGATTTCACCCATGAAAGTTCCAGGTTAGGTAATTCGAAAAATATCTAACAACACTCATAGCTGTCAGCTAAATCAACATAATTAAAATTTTCATCAACAAAACATTAATTAGATTTTTAAAATTGCATCATCATACAGTCTTAATATATGTAGAATTATATTCTACCTAAAGTGCTCCACTTTATACCAATTTCAACTTTGAATAATCAATTGGATGAATTTCATCGAGCATTGTTATTTTAGAATCGCTTTTGCTTATTTTTCTATCTTTGCGTCTTTAGTTAAGATGATTTATATCTTAAAATACTGTGTATAATATTCTAACCATCCATTGCAAGCATAACAAGCTAGTAGTTCCTTATAATTACCCAACGTATCTGGCATGCTGGCTCCAATTTATATTGTGAGAACTTTTTTATTTAAATTTTTAATCATTGAAAGTCAAACAAAGAATACTTGATTGGAAGTAAATAAATAATTTACAAACGTGTATGCATGATTTGTCAAACATACATTGCAAAACATGTTTCAAGTTGCAAGTTGTTGAATACAAAAAGGAAGAAAATTCTTAAAATGAATAAAGAAATATTTATAATTAATTCCGTTGACCATGAGGTTTCCTACCTCGTCCCAACCAGTATATTCATTCCAACGGATATGCTTAAGCGTAACGGAACGATATCTCCAGCTCAATACTTCCCATTAGCCATTAGCGGACAATCAGTCGGTACTCGATAATAACACGCACTCTATTTTGTTTAAAAATAAAAAACAAATTTTTTATTTAAAGAGTAAAAACGATTTATTTTTCATGGATATATTCTGTAAAAACGCAAGTCAGCGCTCAAACAACCCCTGTTGGTTGATATACGTGTTTTATTTTCAAATTTTTATATTATCACTTAATTATATTATATTATATATATATATATATATATATATATATATATATATATATATATATATATATACATACATGGGGAAGGATATTATAACAACTAAGTTGTGTTACTACCATGTTAGTACCAATCAATCTCACCGTTAGATCGCTTATGTTGATCCAACGGTTATATTTATTTTCATCTTTGTATGGTTATGATTCCCTATATTTAAAATGAAAGCATTAAATATGGAAATTCATAACCATACAAAGGTGGAAATAAATATAAAATATTAAATTTAGGAAATCATGACCCTACAAAGATGGAAATAAATATAATCGTTCGATCAACGTAACGGTGAGATTGATTGATAGTAACATGTAGTAACACAACTTGGTTGTCACAATATCCTCCCCTTATATATATATATATAATTTTTTAAATTAAATTTCATAAGAGTTATTTAAAAAATTAATTATTTAAGGGAAAACTTTAACTTCAACACTGTGGTTATTATGATTGTCGCTTTTAAAGTGTTGATGAGATAATTTAGGGTATTATTAACATTGTACATATATAGTTAAGTTGGGATTAACGTTTTCACTGCAATAAGAACCCACAATTATCGGTCAGGCCGCAGCGAGCCCATGGCAATGGCTACTATCAATGGGTTAAGTTAGATTAATCACACGAAGTGAATCCGACACCATATTCCAAGCAAAGTTTTAAAGCATTAGGTTTATAGGTTTTTCACTTATATGTATCATGCTTAGCTCATTCATTCCCGATGCGGAATTTTTATTTCTCACACTTGAATCCAAACAAAAAATGATGTCCTTTTGAGATTTCATGAGATAACTTTATCTCCTGTTACAGGAAAAATATTTTTTTCTTAAAATGAGATATGATACATTATGTTAAGGGTATTTTAAGAGCAATTTATGCAGTGAAAACATGATCAAATGCATGTAAACTTGGAATTTTGCTGAGAAAAGCTTGAAGAATGGATATTATGCTAACATATTGTTATTTTGCTTGTTTTGAAGATAATTTGACAATAAATGGTGTTCATAAGTGATAAGGAACTTAGAAAATAAAGTTGGAGCTCAATTCTAGTCAAATTGGAACAAGTTCAAGCAATCCAAAGTTCAGGAGAGTGCGCTCGAGTGCGAGGAAACACTCTCTAGCACGCTAGAATAACAGATTTAGTCAATTTTAACCATTATGAGCGCTTAAGCGCCCAACAGCGCGCCCAAGCGCTCTAAAGAAAGAAAAAATTCCTATCGAAGAGCACACTCGAGCGCCCAACTGAGCGTTGGAGCGCGTTGAAGTAGAGAATTTCAGAACTTTTGAACGTCGAAGGGCGCTTGAGCGCCCAACGCGAGCCCAAACAAGCCTAATATACATAATCTTGGATTAAAAAGATATGAGTAAGATTTGATAGAGACTCACCGGAGAGATTTTATAGGAAATTAAAAAGGTGGAGCATTGGAGAACTGAATATTCAAGACAACAAACATCACATCAATGGAGTCTTGGAGAATTATTTTCTTTCCAATTGTTTTTAATTTATGCAATGCTAAGTTTTTATGTAGTTAGGGGAAGATGAAACCCAATTGAATCTTTGTGTTATTAATTAAATTGTTTCTGAATTCTTCTCATCTTATAATTGAATCAATTTATCTGTTTTTAATGTTTTCTATGAGTTAGCACCTTATAGATTGATTTAGGGGAATTGTAGGACAATAAGGATGTTGGTGCATGAACCCTAATTTGATAGATTCATCACAATCCTTGCGATCTAGGGATAGACATAGGGCAATTGTGCAATCTTTGAATTTTTGATTTTAATGCATGTTTTCTTGTGGAACAATTGGGGAAATAGGATTCTTTCAAGATCACATAGAATTAGGGTAACAAGGAATTGAACCTTAATTAACTTAGAAAGAATTGATTGACTTTATATTAAGAGCGAATTCTTTACTATTTAATTCATAACATAAAGAGGAAATTGGGGAAGTCAAAACCCTAACTACGCTCGTTCTTGATAATTAAACAACTCATATTTTTAATTGTTTTTAATTTTGAATTTACATGCTATTGATTGTTTTTAATTTAAATCCTCTTCATCTCAATATTGATTGTCCAACTAAACCGTGATTAGTGAACTAGTGCTTGAACCCAATCCTCAGGGGAACAATCTCGTGCTCCGGTACACTTTATTACTTAACTACCAGAGCACTTACCGAGTCGCAACATAATCACAATGGATTTAAACAATAAATTTAAAACCACATGTGTTGATAACCATCATAACCACAACGAGTGAAATTGAAGTTAATATAATTATAATCTAATTATTAGTGAGTGTAAAAATTTACATGTTAACAATGCAATTAAATTCAAAGTAAAATGATTAAGATTTGAATCAAGTAATTTTCTAAGAAAAAATTGTATTATTGGAGTTGCAATTCATGATTAAATTATACAAAATTTTATTTTAAAAAACGTATGAAGAGTGCATACAAAAAAGTGCATAATATTAAATATTAAATATAAAAATTACAATCATGTGTGACTCAACTGACATACCGTTGACAATTGACAGAATCTTGCAAGAAATTATTTAGGCTTTGGTTGAGAGTTGGTTTTTGGAGGGTAATGAAAGGAAATAGAGTGTTTTAGTAAGTTTTTTTCCTTGTTTGTGAGTTTAAAAAAATGGAGGAAGAGAATTGGGAATTTTTACAAAATTCTCCAAAACTCTTCCCATCTTTAAAATTAAAATTCCCCTAATTTGGAGCATTTAAGGGGTGAATATTAAAAATTACTTATATAACCTTAACATTAAAATGTGAAAACTACAAAAATATAAATCATTTTTAAATGTGACATTATTATAAAAATCTTAAATACCTACAGAATTTATCGACGAAAAATATTTCGTTGAACATAGAGATTAAATTTTTGACGAAAATCACATTACATCGAAAATAGAAACGAAAAAGGAATTAGCCATAATCACTGAGATTGAATTTTTTTCGTCCAAATTCTCGATAGAAACTAAATTCCGTTGAAACTTTAAACGAAAATACTTCCGTCAAACTTTTCAACAAAAAATATTTCCATCAAATTTTTTTGACATAAAACAAATACTTAAAAAATTTTGTTGGAAAATATTTCCATAAAAATTTTTTACTGAAAATATTTCCGTCAACATTTTCAGCGAAAATTTCTGACGCAAAATATTTCCGTCTAAATTTGTGATGAAAAATATTTTTTACAAAAATACTAACAGAAATTTTTTTCTATCACAATTCTTTAAGATATATAAATGCCGCTAAAGTATTTCCCTAAAAAATTTGGTCAAAAATCTTAACAGAATCTAAATTCCGTAAAAAAAATCGACTAAAATATTTTCATCTTACTTTTTTGACGGGAAAAAATTTTGTTGAAATTTTTGACGAAACACATTTTCATCGAAAATTTTCTACAGAAAATATGTCTGGCAAAATTTTCGACAAAAAAATTTCTATCATAATTTTCAACGGAACACATTTCTGTCAAAAAATTTCGATCGAAATTAATTTTGTAAAAAAATTCGACGAAAAATATTTTTGTAAGAAATTTTGACCAAAAAAAATTCCGTCAAAGTTCTCTATGGAATCTAAGTGCCGTCGAAAGTTTTACAGAAACATTCCCTTCAAAATTTTGACAGAAATATTTTCGTCGAAATTTTCATTGTGAGACATTTTCATAAAAAAAAATTTGACCGAAAACATTCTATCAAATTTTTTGATGAGTTCTTTTTTCCACAAAAGTTTTGATGGAACTTTTGTCGTCAAAAATATTAAACAAATTATTTTCGTCAAAACTTTTGATGGAAACTAAATTCCGTCGTAAATATTTGCAAAAAAATTATTTTTGTATAAAATTTCGTCGGATAAAACTTCTATTGCCTATCGATGAAAAGTATTTCGACGGAAAAATATTTTTTTAATGGAATTTTTATTGTTTGCAACATAGAATTTTCGTCGAAAATATGATCATTTTTTATAGTGTGAAAATACATAAATAATTTTGTTTAGAAATTTTAAACTTAATTTTATTTGTAAAATATAATTATCATATTAATTTTTTAAAAAAGGTAAAATTGAAAATAAATCTCATTGACCCACCAATTTTGCCCTTTACCATTTTTTAACTCCCAAATAAGGGAAGAGAATACCTTCAATTACCTTCCCTTCTTTCCCCTCCAATTACCTTTAAAAAATTTCGACAAAAAAATTATTCCGTCAAAATTCTTTACATAATCTAAATTCTATCAAAAGTTTCACCGAAACATTTTCCTCAATTTTTGAAAAAATATTTCCGTTGAAATTTTCATTGAGACACATTTTCATCGAAGATTTTGGATGGAAAATTTTGCGTCGAAATTTTTGAAGGAATTCTTTTTTCCATCAAAACTTTTGATGAATTTTTTTTGTCGAAAATATTTAACAAATCATTTCGTAAAAACTTTTTACGAAAACTAAATTCCATGGAAAGTTTTGACTGAAATTTTATTTTTGTAAAATATTTCATCGGATAAAAATTCCATCACCTTCGATGAAAAGTATTCTGGCGAAAAAATATTTTTTTGACAGAATTTTTATCGTTTTCAACGTAGAATTTTCGTTGAAATATGATCTTTTTAGTAATGTGAAAAATACATAAATAATTTTGTTATGAAATTTTAAATTTAATTTAATTTGTAAAATATAATAATTTTATTAATTTTAGAAAAATGGTAAAATTGTAAAAATTTCTCATTAACCCTCCAATTTTTCCCTTACCATTTTTTAACTCCCAAATAAGAGAAAAGAATATCCTACAATTTCCTCCCCCTGAATCATCTTGCTTCCTTCCCCTCCAATTTCACAATAAGGGATATGTCTTATTTCATGAACTACTAATATTTTTTATTAATCTCAATATTTTAAAAAGTAAGAAAATCTCATGGTAAAAAATCAATTCAACCCAAAATCTTAAGGTAGTGTATGAAGACCTTTTTAATGGTTTATATTATTTTCTAACACAATCATGATTTAAAAGAATAATATAATTTACCCTATATTATATATAATAAAAATATATAGGGTTCAAATAAAACGTTGAATTTTTTATTTTGTAAACAAAGTATAAGAATCAGTAATTATTAAAAAAATAGGAATAAATATGTAAAAAAGTAAAAATTATAAGAAATAAAATTTAAATAATAAAAAATATACGATCCAATACTTTCAATGATATTGTTCAAGATCAAAATTTAAATAAATAAACAATACCAAAGAAACCAAAATAAAAACTAAAACTTGATAAATTAAAAATCACAAAGAATGAACTTTTATTTAAACCAATATATTCATGCTTAAGATTGCAATCTCTACAAAACGGGGATGAGGTGTCGGGGGCATAATTTCTGTTAATTTCCATGATTCGATATAGCTGGATCAGCTCGATCTTCATTTAATTTATATGGTTGCTATGAATCACATAGTACTAGTAAGAATACTTCCGTAGAATGGATTTTTCATATTAAATTTAGGTAAATATAAATCAAAAGAAGAAATATTTCATGAAAAACATTTAAAATTATAAAAATATGTTAATATGTAATTTAAATAAATTTTTTAAAATATAGATTAAAAACATTTAAAATCATCAATATGCATATTTAATTTAAATTTATATTCAACATTTCACCAAAAAAAAAAAATTATATTCAACAGTTTGAAATCTAAGAATAACAAGTGTTATTAACATGCTCGAATATGTTCACTTGGGTTCATCTCAAATAAAAAATATGATATCAAATATTCAATATTTCAATTTTTTAAAAACTCGCATTTTCTGCGCATGGTATTCCGCCTCCTAGATTCAAGCCTCGGGAATAAAGCCATGTTTAGGTTTTGGGTTCATTCTCATACTATTTTGTATGGGTTTTCATTTTGTCTTTTTTTTTTTTTGGTAAAAGATTTTCATTTTGTATTTTAATATGACACAACAAAGTTTTTTACACATATAATATTTTGTGAGGTTCACATTTTTTAAAACAAAAAAAATAAATAAAAATTTAGGCACGTAAAACGAATATCTATAACATTACATAATCATTTTTCCTACAACATTACTCTTATAAAACCCATTTTTTATTGGCATAAATAAAGGGAATTAATATTTTTCATGTTATACGATATAATTTTATATTTTATACGCATGTAAAAATATGTGGGACTTATGTGAGATAATATGAGAAAAAGAGAAAAAATATATTTTATGTCCCGTATACTTTTATATATATATATATGTAAAATATAAAGTATAACTTTAGAAATATTAATTCCTACATGAAGTCGATTGAATGAACATTTCTATTGAACTCTGTCGAACAAATGGTCATTTTGGTATTAATGCCAATGGAAAGCCGAGTACGGGAGAAAAAACACCGTTACAACAGTAAAGTCAATGTCCTCTTTTTTATATTAAATTTTGAATTAAAAAAAACAATGGGAGTAGTAGTACTAATAAATAATAGAGTAAAGAATTTTTTTTTTAATTCTCAATGAATATTACAGGGCCCAATATAATTTTTTAAGAAAAAAATCGATTATTTCACATTAGTCTCTCAGAAGGATGAACGTAGTAATGTATGTCTTTTTTGAATTTCAGAGAAATCACGTTTTTTGACTATTGAGTTTATTTTAAATTCCAGAAAAATCATGATTTTAACTAATTGAGTCTATTTTAAATTTTAGAAGAATTACAAGTCAATTTTTTTAAGGGATTAAAATTAACCTCGTAACTTTTACTGAAGTACCTAAAATGTAATTTACTCTAAATGATATAACACAATAAAAGTAGAGAAAGTATAGGGTCCTACAATGGAAAATTTGGGTCTCCAGTACAAGCTCCATTGAACATTCAAAGGTCCTTCAGCATGTGCTGGGTATAAGAGGACAGAGTTATAGGGAATTTGTTGACAACCGGAGCCACTCATTTAGTGCAAATAGCGGTGGTGACGGCGAGAGTAGGATTGGGTTTTGTTTTATTGTTTTAATCAAAATTATTTATTATTTATTTTAATTCTTTTTGGCTTTTGATTCACATTGAATGATTTCATTTTTAGGTTGAGTTTCTTCAATTTGATTTTAAATTCAGTAAATTACCAAATCTCTTTTACTTATTTTAATTTTTCATTTTCATTTTAATGCATATTATATTTTTTTAATATTTGATCGTTTAAGATATGATGATTTATGATCACATGCATGCTTCAGGTGGACAGATAACGCTTTGAAACATGAGTCTGGAACCAAGATGCACCATGATAATATTCATGCATAGTACATGCTAATTTTCCTCCAAGTCCATCCTAAGCCGTGGATCACGGCCATGATTTCATTAGAATCAAGTCTTAAATCCTCTATATCATTCACTTCTACTAAAAAATAGAAATAATTTATTAATGACATTTTATTTATTATTATATAATGAAATGGAGTTATTATTTTTAAAAGTGGGATAATTTCTTTTTTTTGGAAACACAATGAAAACTAAGGGATAATTTCTTATTGCATTTTATTTCTCCTTAAAACACATAGCTTCACTGTTATTTAGCATTTTTTGTGTGTTTTAGAACTCTCAAAATATTTTTACATTAAACTTTATTATTTTTTAAAATATCAACTGTTTATACTTTTAAATTAACTACCTTTAAATATTTGATATTGAGTTTTTTTTTCTATGATTCTCGATTGTTTATACTCTCAAATTAATTACTCTTAATTTGTTTTTGTATTAAATTTTTTTATTTCTTACCAAATTTTAACCATATTTTTTATTTTAATTTACTTTTTAAATTATTGTTAAACTTAAAATGCATGTGCAATACACGATATACATATTAATTGGTTCAAATTGAAAAAACATAAGTTGTAGTGGATCGCATTATTGACCTGTAAGATAACAAAATTTTGTAGTTAATCATACGTGGAGAACGTAACTTCAAAAATGTAAATACTAAACAAAAAGATCCGTTAATAATTTATAAAAATTATTAATTGTGAACTACTACTTTCGTAAAGTTACGTTACTCTGTAAATTTTTTAAAATCATACTATTTGGATAATTTGAGAATCACACGATATAAATAAAAATGTCCTTCTTGTAAGTTGTAACCAAGCAAGTGCTCAATATGGTAGCAGAAAAAGACTAAAATGAGTCGTTTAGGCGTGATTTGAGACTTGAGAGTGACGGGTGACCAAACCACACGAGATGCTCTCGGCAAGTCTTGAAAATTATTGGTTTGATATGCGGAGAGTTTCTATAATATATGAATATATAATGATTTGGGGACTCTATGCCATCCCTAGAAAAAAAAAAATTGGTGTCTTAGGTGAAGTAAAGATAAGTTCAGTTAATAAACAATTAATTAAGTGATAATTATTATAAGTAATTAATGAAACTGGCTGTCAGGAGATGTTTGTTATATTATTGAAAGCGAGTGCCTGACCTTTTCATTGTAACAAAAATAGTTTTTTTTTAATTTTGTAGTTTTTCTTCAATTTAATGGGAATCACGAGATGGTCAAGTTCTAAACCACAAATCTTATCCGGGGATCTTGTATAAATTTATATTTAATTAAAATAATTCATTTTTAAGAATTATTGAAGAAGCCATGTATCTATTATAATTAATTTTCAAAATCCTTGTAAATCTAAAAACGCTAATTTAGTATAATAATTATAATTTAATCATAAACTTTATTATTTTGTTGAAAGAATTCTAATATTTTATATAACAATTCGGAATCCTTTAATAATAATCATAATATTTCATGATTAATTACTGTATCTGAACAATTATTAAGTACAATATTATCCACCCAACTTAAATATTATTAAATGTGTTATAAAAAAAATTATTATTAAATGTTTAAATTATTTGAAAAAAAAACCATATATCCAGATATATTTTTTTTTAATTTGCTGAAATTCTAAAAGTTCGCATCAAACAAAGTATGAATAAAAATTAGGGTTTAAAGCCATTAATATTGGTTTAACAGTGAGAGATTTGAGTATATTGTATTAGATTATGTGTTCAATTTTTATTTTTATTAAAACATAAAAAAGGGCTTTTCGACCAATGAGAATTTATTTAACACTAGATTTATTGAGTTAAATAATAATTAATAACTTAAGTAATTCTCATTTAGTTAACACAATATCTAAAGTTTTCTTCTTGTTTTTTTTGTTCCTTTGATTTTCAAAAAAAAAAAAGTTAACACAATATTTTGAAATTTTTATAAATTAAAAAACATCAAATTAATATTTAATAATGACATCTTTTTAATTTATTTTTATTAAAAAAATTAAATATTTAATATCATTTAAGTTGGAGGAATGATAACATACTTCAATTTAGATCTCATCACACAATCGTGCATTTTGTGTCACGGATAGTCAGGATTATCCGTTGAAATATTTTTTGTTTGATTGGGTATCCCTATAGCCTATAGGCTAACCTGGGAGCCATTTTCTCGAATCAAGATTGGTAGTTAGCTAAGTTCCTCTTTTCTGATATTGGAATATGTCACGTTACTGGTAAACTTCGATTGGAGTCACATTCAATTTCTATTGTGATCAATCATTGTTTGCCAATGGATTGAAATATTATAATTTTTTGAATCGCTATACATGTTTATATCTTCTCAATTATCACTTAAAATAATTTTAAAAAAAAAATTATGTTGAGATATATAATCCCACATTGGTTGGATGAACAATTAATATGGAGTTTATAAAAACTTGGGCACTCCCACCCTCTACACTAACTTTTGGGGTGGTGTATCCCAAGATTCTTTACATGGTATAAGAGTCTCGCCGTCCTCCACTTTCTCTTGTGGTTCTTTATAAATTATTAAATTACTAGCTGATTGAAAGTATTTAAATTTTCTTAGAGAAAATTTGATTTAACCCTGCAATAAATAATAATCACAAAATTCGTCTTTCTGAAAATATTTGGTTCCCGATTGAAACACAATTTGTTTCTGATGTCCGTCTCGTTTCCTTTCAGCCCGGAGAACTACTTATGACGCGCACCCTTTCACCGTCTCAAATGTGACTGCACCCCGTGAACAACCGGCATCAACGCACACCAAGATTATTCAAAGTATGTGCGGACTGCGGTCATTCAGAAACGGTTTTTTTTTATTACTATTTTTTTTTTTTTCCTTTTGTCATTATTTGGTGTCATTAAATCAGGGATCCTCTCATCTGCTATAATTAACATGATAACATAATTAAATCGGCAATCATAATCATGCATGGGTGAATGAATGGTGATAAGAGAGGAGAGAAAAAAATATAAGGATAAGAAGTTATACCATCATTACCGTTGATTTAATTATTAATGGTTAAGATCAGTCCACATGACATGATCATGTTAACTTACACATGAGAGGATCTCTTCCTCATTAAACCATGGGTTAAGTGGATGTCCATTTTTTTGTGACTTACACGAGTCTAACTAATAAAATTTTGTGTAAATGTAAAAAGTTTTTTTTTCACTTAGCAATGTGAATGGAAAGAGAAAAAAAAAATATGACTTTTTAAATTTACACCAAATGTTACCGATCAAACTTTGTATAAATCTATTAAACTTTTTCCCTTCAACTATTCTATGAGGAGTGTGAAATGCAAGACAAGGAGAGAGATAGGTGTGGAACAGAACAAATTTCCCACCCTTTTAGTCAGTCTTCTTAACGGATTTCATGTCTTATGTCCACACGTTACCCCAATCAAAAAGCATTCCTATCTGGAAAATCACATCCATTTCTGATCCTGATCAACCCCAAAAGTCTTTGCGGTTGTTTGATATTCTCTTTTAATCTATTTTTTCTCGTCACTCCTCATTTCTCCGATCAATCACAAAAGTCTCCCAGTATCCAAAAATAAAAGATTGTCTCTTTTCTCTGTTGTGTCTTTCTTTTTCTCCCTGAATAAATGAGAAATCCCCTTCCGTAGATAATCTCTGCCATGATCACAGAACACCCACTTCTGATCCTTTTAGTTTTAGGTGTATCAATCTTCCTTCCCATAATCACAGCCCAAGTGAACTACCGCGAGTGCCACCAAACATGCGGGAATTCAGCGAAACCTTTCCCTTATCCTTTTGGGTTTTCCTCCGGCTGCACAATCCGCCTCAACTGCACCCCCGACGGCGGAATCTTCATCGGTGAATTCCCAGTCCTATCAGTAAACGCAGACGGCATAATCGTGGGCATCAAAGCCCTTTGCAATCGCCCATTTGATCGATTTCACCAACTCTTCAGCCACAAATACGCACCCACTTCAGCAAACGTGATCCTATTAAAGAACTGCACCGAAACGCTCTTGCCCTGCACGCTACCAGGGACCCTGGTGCAGACTCACTTTGAGTCTGAAGTTTGCAGCAGCAATTTTAGTTGCTACTTTGAGAACAACACGAGGGGCTTCGTGAGTGAACAAAATTTGGAGCAAATCGGGTGCGAGTACTTTATGTCGTCGATATCATCAGATGATTTAAGGTACAATTCGGGTGCGGCTGTGTCCTTGGAAGTAGCCACAATAGAGCTTGGATGGTGGCTTCAGGGAGATCAATGTCAATGTTCTGATCATGCCAATTGTACCATAATTGAATCGCCGCTTGATAGAAAACCTGGGTTCCGGTGTCGCTGCAAGGAAGGGTTCGTCGGCGATGGGTTTTTGGCCGGAACAGGCTGCCACAAAGGTCAGTTGTTGTTTTTTCTCCTTAATTTTTATTTTTATTTTTGGTGAAATTCTCCTTAATTTTATTAAGGGCATGTTTGGTATGTATATAGCATAGGATAACGTCGAATAATATAATAGTTGATAGTATAAGGCATAATTATATAAGATAATATATTGTATAAGATAATATCATTCAATATTTGATAATACACTGTGTAATATTAGATAGGTTAAAATAAATATTTTTGTCAAAAATACCTTTTAATAATAAATTTACATAATTCTTCCAAATATATAAGATGATATTATCTTTTATAGAAATATGTTGATTGTCCAAAAAATATATTAATTTTTATAAAAACAAAAATCTCCAATATTTTAAAAAATTATATATTGAAAAATTATTTTTTATTTTAATATACTAATATTAAAATAATATATTAATTATTGAGAATTGCATTGCTTAATACATCAACCCCTTATCAGACTTAATCATATCTAGGTCTAATTAAGTTATATATCATTTTGATTTTTGATGTATAAAGAGATTCTGCTGTATAAACTTATATTATATGATGGTCACACCAAACAACTAAAAATGTCGTAACGTATAATATAAACTTATACTATCAGATCTTATACTATTATGCCTTATACATCACACCAAACGGCCTAACATATTAGATTAATTAACAACATAGCGTAGCAGTAGCCCAACATTCTTTTACTTAAATAATCGCATCAAAATTAATGCTTTACTACCAATAAATAAATAAAGTAGATGTTTAGTTCATGCTCAGAGTCCACACTTCGTTATTCTAAACTTTTTTCTGTCTGCGTAGAATTTTTGCAAAAGCCTAATAATTCAAGTCCCTTTCTGCATATTATTCTTTTAATTTTAAGCTGACATTGACGACTTTTCTTTCAGTCTATAGGAAATAATTCCATGCTGAAAATGTTTTGTTTTATGCAGTAATTTGCCACAATCTTTCCCATATACACAATTAAAAGTCACGCTTCTATAAAAAAAATAAAAAAAATCATGTTTCACTGATTCTTTTAGTTTTATTGTATATATACTATCATTATATAAATTGCTAATTTTTTATGATACATATCTTAATTAATTTTTTATACAAATCTTAAATACAGGTAAATGCTTTTGATAAGTAAATAATATATTAATCAATTTAATTTTTTTATTAAAAATGACAATATAAAATTATATGATAAATATAAACTTTAAAAATACATCCAAATAATTAAAATAGAATTATTATTAATTAAAAAGAAATTTACACTCCAATTTTTATATCAATTTATATGTAATATAGAACTAATAATTAATACAGGGATTGATACATATTTA
>JAVKPL010006860.1:0-27194 GCA_032173675.1 Gastrolobium villosum
TTCAAGTGGGAATCGATTCCTATACTGCAGAATCACATTTTGACAGATTTTAAATCATTAAATGACTCATGTTTTCTACTCCTAGCACTTTGATATTTAACATACAACTTATACAAGTACTAATGTAGGCTCTAGGCCCTTCCTTTATGCATAATCTAATGCTAATGTATCATTTTACATCATTCACAATATCCTTTGCCATTTTCACATCATATGGCTCATTTTACATCATAAGACTCTAAATGCCTTTAAACATAATGTGTGGCCATGGATAAGTCTCATGCTCACCAAAATACCAATATACACAATAGGCATGAATCTAAACCAATTACAAAAGACTTAAAATATAACCATGAACACCACAAAAGCATGGAAATCTCAACATGCAACATGTTCATGATCTAAGTCCAAAATGCTAAATGTCATACTATGTGCATCAAATAAACTTCTCCAAAATGTCATGCTCTCCATATGCACATGCTCTCCATATGCACATACTCCTCAACTCATCCACTAAGCGGGCCTCTTGCCCGAAGCTCCTCCATGCTCGCTATAGCCTGAAATGATGTCCCCAAACGCGGGGTGAGATATACAAATATATCTCAGTAAACCAAGGGTACTAGAGGATCTCTCCACCCCATGGCTCACTCAATGTGCAACAATAACATCATGTAAAATGCATAACATACAAAATCACAACAACTGGGCACAAATCTAAGAACATCCACATAAGGATTCCGTTCAAGGACCCCATCATATAACTACCGGGAATCTTCCTGGTGCCTCTCCCATGGATGAGATGACCCCATGGCAGAACCCAACCGGAACTCCTCATGAGCCCTATCCAGCGGAAGTCCCACGTTTGGATCATCCTGGTACCATTCCCAGAGTCGGCCCCACGGCAAAACCCGACCAGAATCCCTAAAGGATATCTCCAGCGGAAGTCCAAACCACAGACATCTACTGGCCAGAGATTACATATATATCACACAACATGCTCCAAGCATGTCACACAATCAGGCAATAATGCATGAACATACATATTCACACAATGTTCAAAGGCACAAAATCCAACCACAACCTTCCACTAGGTGTGGTGGAGCACACAAGGGATTAAAACCCAAGTTCCAAAGGTTTACCTCACTCCGAATCCAATGCTCCTCAACGTAAGCTCCAAGCTTAATCCACTTCTATTGAATCTGTGAGTGGCAACCTATATGATCAAACATACATCCCACATTACTATAATACTCATCAACTTTACAATAATAATAACCAATAAAATCATTTAGGCCTATGGCTATTTTTCCATTTATCTCAACTATCTCAATCACTTTAATCCTTAAACTAACTCATCATCATAACCATTTATGCACTAAGGCACCAACCATCGATTTTACAATACTTTTCACACCATTTCCATCCAATTTCCCTTATAGGTCGAATTACCACATAAACCATACATCCCACATTCTTCCTTCCAATTTCACTACATCACAAGATACTATCATCTATTTAAACACCATTTACGCAACATATCAATTTCATGAAGTCATGCATCTCAACTTCAAAATTTCCTAAGTTATGAATCCATTTCACCAATAATTTTTATTGCATCAATCATCATCATTTATCATTTAAGCATTAAATTCCAAAGGAGCAACATCATTAAAAGCCCCTAAATACCATAACTCATCATCACATAATCAAAACCCTCACCAAATTATAATCTCAATAAAAACTCCATGTGAGCGAGAAAACTTACCACCAATAGCTTCCTAGGATCCAAAGGTATAGTCTCCAACCAATGAATCAACACAAAAGGTCCCAAAAATTCTCCAAATGTCATAAATCTCGTGGCTGACTTTGGGAAATATCTCCTCACACAATGATCCCCACAAGATGCACTCTACATGAAAGTCACTCACAATCTCAAGGGGAACAACTTTGTAGTTGGGAGTTTCTCTCAAAAGTGGCTAGAAAAAGGAGTTAGAAATCAAAGTGTAACGCCTGGCAACTTGCAAGGATTAACGACTGTCCCCACACACTAACACGAGACTTTTCAGCATGCTTTGTCCTCACTCGCACACTTCCCGGGAAAACTTCAAGGAGGTCACCCATAGAATTGCTCCAAGTCAAGCACGCTTAACTGTGGACCAATCCGGGCTACCGAAAAGTAGATGCATCTTGTTAGTATAGGTAGTACCAATTAATTTTTATAAGCCATTCCCAAAAGGTACTGTCCCATACCAGCACAAAATCACCCTCTCTTTCCGGTGTTATTCGATTCATTCATGCACCCCCGTCGCTGGAAGCCTGCCAGGATGCGCACCGGCGATCACTCCCCGCCCTCGTCAGCGCCCGGGATGTTACATGCCCACCAGCTTCCGCCTGGTTCGTCCTCGAACCACACCGTACTGGATGAGAGGCCCTGCTCTGATACCACTTGTAACGCCTGGCAACTTGCAAGGATTAGCGACTGACCCCACACACTAACACGAGACTTTTCAGCATGCTTTGTCCTCACTCGCACACTTCCCGGGAAAACTTCCCAGGAGGTCACCCATCCCAGAATTGCTCCAAGTCAAGCACGCTTAACTGTGGAGTTCTTCCGATCCGGGCTACCGAAAAGTAGATGCATCTTGTTAGTATAGGTAGTACCAATTAATTCTTATCATTCCCAACTGTACTGTCCCATACCAGCACAGTCTCTAGAATCCCTCTCTTTCCGGTGTTATTCGATTCATTCATGTACCCCCGTCGCTGGAAGCCTGCCAGGAGCCGCTCCTTGTCCGTGCCCTTGCGCACCGGCGATCACTCCCCGCCCTCGTCAGCGCCCGGGATGTTACACAAAGCTCTCAAACCCTCACAAATGGTGAAACTCCATGGGAGGAAGAAGAGAAGAGGAGAGAGAAATTTCTGAAAATGTGGATCATTTTGTCCATTTGTCACTTAAATCACTTAAGTGGGTCCCACATGTCAATTAACTTTCTCAAATCACTCAATGTAACCCGCAATTTCATAACCTACGTATTTTTCTCGTTCGCGTCATATTTTTACTTCTCAGAAATAATGACCATATTTTCGCACTTATCGGTACAATTATACCGCAGTATTTTACACCGGTAAAACCACCATTCATCAAATTTTTCGAAACTTGCCTATCCACTTAATTTTTCGTTCTGAATCCATTTCTGGCATTATTTTTACCATTTGAGACCTTCTACTCAATTTTTCTTGCCTAGGGTTACGTGTTTGGTAAATTACCATTTCACCCTTTTATGCATTTTGACCCTAATTTTAGGATTTTCAATAATCCTACCTCTTTAATCCACATTTTCACATATAATTACACATTTAGAAATACGAGGTGTTATACCTATTCTTTGGTGCCTAAAAGTATATAGGGCCTAACTCCTAATTAAAATAAACTATTTTTAATTGTTAGAAAATAAAAAGGCACATGAATTTATCGTGGTTCAGCCATTAGGCCTACATCCACACTGATGATGTTTCTCCCCATCTCACCGTTGATCAAGGGGGTTCCTTTTAATATAAATAGCAGGTGCTACAATAATTGGGCCAAATTACTTTGCTCACAATCAAAGAGATCTGAAGATTTGTTGCTCGCTTTATGGGCTATATTTGACATATGATTACAATCACCTAATTTATCTCTACTAGCATCTACAACACTCCCCTTCCAAGTTAAGGCAAAGATGTCAATCAGGAGGTCCAATGACGTGAGTCGTTGAACTAACGCAAATTACCAAGTTATAAGAATTTCTAGTAGAGGGCACAACCTAAATTGTCTCTCTCAAGGAATTTGCAAGGAAATCAATTAAAAGCATGAAGTAAAAAAGGGGATTTTATGTGATTAAAAATGAAAAGTAAAAACATGAATTTAAAAATGAAAATATCAATTTAAAAACAACTAACTCAAGAATTAGGATTCCAAGGATATTCATCATTGGACAAATAATTACCCAAATTGTGGTTGATCATAAACAAACCGGAATCCTTGTATTCGTTTAACAACCTCTCTCTAGACAATCACATAGCATTTGGTCAGATTTGGCACGTCTACTCACGCAATTGCGAAGTATCAACTTGTTTGACTTAAGATCATTGAGTTAATAAACCTAAACATTAAATCTAACGCTTAACCCCTTCCCTAGAGTGCAATTGAAAATCTTAGAGTCAAGACCTATAATCACGCGATGTTCAATCTGAGTTAAGGGAAGAGAAACAAAATTGGTTCAAGATGAAGAGCAAGTCTTCAGGATTCAACCATGGAAACCTCAACCCTTGGGTTAATTAAAGGATGCTTAGCCTTGCATGGCTAGGTGAAAAATGAAAATATAAGAAAGGAAACGAAGAACATGCGAAGGACAGAAAACATAAAAATGAGAATTGTATTAATCTTGAAAACGGTAAAACACAAATTCAAACGAAAACTAAAAACTGACCACAAGGATTCCAAAACATGCTTTTATATATAGTCTTCGCAAAATCGACCTAAAATAAAAGGAAATAAAATGGAAATAATGGCTTTTGGCTTCATAGACATTGGATCCCAATTACAACTTAAGTCCAATTAATTAACTAAAATTCCAGTATCTTTCTTCTGACTTCAGCTCCAACTTTGATCATCTTCTTGTCTGAATTTGGATTTTATGTCTCTTAACATTTGTAGCTTTATGAGTTATCTGCAAAATGGGACAAAAATGAGATTAATTGGATACCTATAACAAGTTATGCTCAAAATACTGCAACAGTTTAAATCTTGAATTTTGTAAGAACCCGCACCGTTACATTAGGAATTTAAATAACTTAATCATGAATTTGAGAAATAATTCCATAATTGACTTTGAATAAATATAGAAAGACTCTAATAATTATCACAAGGGTTTAATAACGCTGAAAGTCCCTTTCTGATGAAAAGTGCAGATATCGCTTCTGCTTCACAGTATAAGTGTGTACCGGTGAAGTATCCTGAAAAAATTATAATAAGTATATGAATATTCCTAGAATAATATCTAGGTCAAGATTATCAAGTTTGGTGTCAGAATAATGAACGTTGATGTCAGAATTAATACCGACTACGTATAAAACGCGTATCGGCAAAGTGCTGAGAAAATTATAATAAAAATATGACAATTCCTAGAAAAATGGTTAGGTTCAGATTATGAAGTTTGAGATTAAAATGATTAGCGAAGCTATTAGAACTAATACCGATGGATTAGCTTAATGAGCCTATATATACTAAATGTACACTAAACCCTAGGCTGATTCCACAACCCCTACGTGACATTCAAAATTTCCTTGAGTATTCCACCTTGCCATCACTTTCTTCTTCAAGAAAAAGCACCAAGTGACCACCTTTCTTCGAGCTTCCTTCACCAAAATACCATAGATGAGCGGTAGCAAGCCTTGTGAGGGAGTGATGCAACTCATTTCTGAGTGTAGCTACTGTGTGGTGAAGGGTTGAGGGCTGACTCCATTAGTTAGTGGTGTTAGGGTCATTTCCTTGACACTTGTGGCTTCGAGAAGTTATTTTCTTGTGTAAAAGACCAAGCTTGTGAGTTAAATTTGTGGTCTTGTGAAGTCAGAGTTGTAGAGCTGTGTGGGAAGCTTCAAACCACCTCCTTTTTCTGTTTTCACAAGCCTTAAGGTAAACCATGATCACTTCCTTTGAAATTTCATGATTTTAGCATGTTTGAGTCATTAAAAAAGGGAACTTTGATTGTTCAAGTTAAGGGTTGATAATCTATGTATAATAAGTGGTAATGAACTTCTGTTTGTGGAGACATTGGACTCAGAACCATTGGAGGATGACAAACCTTTAGTTTATCTTGTTTTATATACTAAAATAATATGAATTATCTAGTTGAACGAGTCAAAAACTAGGTTTTTAATATGATAATCATGAACTTTATGAATTGTTAATTAAATGATATACATTTGCTATTTTGAAGGGATTTGAAGATAAAAAGGAGGAAAATTTGAAGATATGATAGATGAAGATCAAAACAAGAAGATTTGAAGATCTTATCAAAGATTATCAAGTTGTTAGAGAGGGGGTCTTAAGCCCCCAATTCGAAGCTAAAGCCTCTAAAAATCAGCGAATGGCCTCTACCTAAGCAAGCTTAAGCCCCAATTAGGAAGCTAAAGCCTCCTGTATAAGCAAATTTGTTCGACCTTAGCAACCTTAAGCCCCCAACCTTGGGCTTAAGCGCGAGCCAAGAAGGAAGTTCAGACTCGAAGAGTGCGCTTAAGCTCGCTCCAGCAGGCTTAAGCGCGCTAGGTGAAATCTCCATGCAATCCTCAGCAGGATTAAGCCCGCTCCAGCAAGCTTAAGCGCGAACGTTAATCCTGCATTCCTATATTAGGAAGCTTAAGCGCGAATGAGCAAGCTTAAGCGCCCCGAAAGATCCAACTTAAGCCCACTTGAAGAATCTACTTAGGGCACGAATTCTTTACCCTTAAAAACACATTTGGGGGTCAGAATCATTAGTTTTTCAGATTGCAAACCAATTCTTGGTGCTTGGAGACATAGGGAATGTGGAGAAACACTCGTTCATGTTCGTGAGCGACGGAGACGAATCAACATCAAGTCTGCACTGGGGATATTGAAGAGTAACCAATCATCTATGGAGTTTGTGAGAGCTTTTATATTGTCTTTCATTCTTGATATTGTTATGTCTGGCTAGATTCTTTATTGTAGTTAGGATCACAAACCCTATGTGAACCCTTGTTACAACGGATTGATTTATTTTTACTCGTTTATATATTTATCTTTATCTCTACTATGAGCGTAATTTCTATCCTCTTTGTTAGAACTGATCAATCTAATAGTTGATGATAGTTTGAGGGTTAGAACCCTAGATAGGAATATTGGTGTTTTGATCTTGAAAGGGAATGGGATAACAATTTGCATGCGTGCTAGGAATAGATGTATATTTGATTGCAGATGTTTTATTTATCGTGTTCATTGCCTACTTTTATGAGGGATTGCAAAGGGATTAGAGTTCCAATTGGGGTTAAAGGGTTAGATTGCCAAGGGATTGTGATTTAACTAATTATTTTTAGATGATAAATTATCTGAGTATTTATGTAAATGAGTATTTTAAACCAATCCAGAGTAAGAAGCGGGGATCATTTGGTGAATGTACTCTAGCTACAATGTTTTCTCATATTTTATAAAATTAATTTCTGTTTTATTTTCCACAACAAAAATTCCAAAAATACGTTTTTATTTTAGTTACTATTTTTACCCAAATCAACAACATTATTCATATCTATTTGAATTCCTTCCATCTAAAAAGAACGATTATTTGATATTCGATCACAATCCCTGTAGAGACGATACTTTTCTTATCACTATATTACTTGTGCGTTCGGTACACTTGTCGTGCAGCATCAAAGACCCTTAAAATTGAGTTTATGCAGAAATCGCATGAGTTTCTGCATTCTTTCTGATAAGTATTCGAATACTTTTCGTAGAGTATTCGAATACTCATCAAGAGGTATTCAAATATTCATCAAGGAGTATTAGGATACTTGTAACATCTCTGGCGCTGACGAGGGTGGGGAGTGTTCGCCGGTGCGAAAGGGCATGAACAAGGAGCGACTCCTGGCAGGCTTCCAGCGACGGGGGTGCGTGAATGAATCGAATCAATTCTCGAAAGAGAGGGATTCCAGAGACTGTGCTGGTATGGGACAATACAGTTGGGAATAACTTATAAGAACTAATTGGTACTACCTATACAAACAAGATGCATGTACTTTTCGATAGACCATAATGGAAGAACTCCATAGTTAAACATGCTTGACTTGGAGCAATTCTGGGATGGGTGACTTCTTGGGAAGTTTTCCCGAGAAGTATGTGAGTGAGGAAAAAGCACATTGAAAAGTCTCGTGTTAGTGTGTAGGGATAGTCATTGATCCTTGCAAGTCGTAGGCGTTACAATTCTAGGAAGGAAAATATTCAAATATCTTAGCAAAAGTATTCGGATACTTAGTGGTATTCGAATACTTTAGTGAAAGTATTGGGATACTTTCTGGGAGCATGAAGTACTTGAATACTTATCGAGGAGTATTCGAATACTTTTGGCAGATTGAGCCTAAAATCACTTAAAACAAGTTGGAAAGTCTTAAACACTATATAGAACCTTAATGGAACTTTGGGCTATGAATATTAATGATATTTCCGGAATAAACAAATTGTGATTGTGCTGTTTGGTGACCATGGACTGGTGTTGACTGTTATTTGGGACTGTTAGGTTGAGAGGTAAGCTTTCGTGTCCTCGGTTTTGTCCATTGTTGGTCCACCGTACCTCATAGAGGATGGTTTGTATACATGCTGTGTTTTATGAAAATATATGATGATTATTGATATGCTGTTGAGTTGTTTTATGAGTGCAAAATGGCATATGATATGTATGTGGTGTTCCACATAGACAGTAATCCCTGAGTATGTGGAGACATAAAAGATGGTAACTCTGTGGGTGAGGTACAAGTGAAGAGCCTTTGAGGACATCTTGCCTTACTGAGATTTCTTTTTAGAGATCTCTCCTCGTGTTGGGGCATATTTTCAGGTACAGGTACCTCTGGGGTTGAGACCTCTGGTGGCAGAAGGCCAGAGTTGAGCTGATTATGCATGTTGCTTTACTGACATGGATGAGTATTGATTATGCTTTGCTATTAGCGTATTGTTAGTTGATTTTAGACGTTGATTGGCTATGTTTCCTTATTTGGTGAGCATGGGGGTTGTTCATATCACATTGGTATCAGCTATGTTTGTTTTACATTTGAGCTGTAATATTGTATCAAGATATTGTCCGGTCTACGTATTGTAATTCTGTGACTTGATACACAGATAGTTATGCCATGAGGTTATTCAGTGTAGTAATTATTGCAATTTTACATACAGGCTATATAATGAAAAGGAATAAGTAAATCAACTTGGTTAATAATGAATGGTTCATAATTGGAAAATTTTAGCTACCACATTTAATTAGTTGTGCTATTACCATATGTATATTTAACACATCGGGTTCACATGGAGTGTTACAAATTTTAATACAAAAAAAAAATTAAACTCTATTAAAATCTCAAAATCTAATTCAACCTAAAAGATAATTATTAACATACTAAACAATCCTAAAACTCCAAATCAAGAGTAACAAATAAGTGTAATAAATATCAATTATCATCCAACTCGGTAACAATGTTTTGAAAAAAGTTTTGGGATGGAAGAGCCTTTGTGAACATGTCTACCAATTGATTTTCACTTTGGATGTATGGCATCTCAATTATCGTAGCTTGAACATTTTCTCGAACCAAATGACAATATACTTCAATATGTTTAGTTCTCCCGTGAAACACTGTATTAGATGCTATATGAATCGTTGCTTGATTATCACAATATAACTTAATAGGGAACTCCATTTTCCTCAAGGTAGACTGAACAAGAGATCTTTGAGCTAAATAAGCTCACTGGTGGTATAACAACCCCCAATTCTCAAGTTAGGTTAAATAGGAGTTTTAGTGAGACAGTGTCTGAATTTTGTGACTGTTGAGAGAATTCTAACCATTAAATAATGAAATTATCATGATAATGAAAAGAAAGATACAATTCACGTCTAACAAGTTAATTAAGACCTAAATAAGAATACAAGTGTGCTAGAATACATAAAAATCCAAATAGTGATAATAGGGGGTATTTTGGTAATTTTGCAAACTAGGTCAGAATTCAATTCTGACAATCTAGTTAAAATTCCATGATGAATGTTAAGAGATATAACTGTCCTTAATTTAAATAGATGATGGTAAAAAAATTAAAAGAATTAGGTCAAAGGTTAGAAAATTAATTAAGTGTAAGTAAGTCAAAAGTTAATAAAACTTGAATTATAAGTCTAAACTTGATTTCATTAATTTGTTTAATAAATTCTATGAATTCTAAGTGATATTAAAGTAGTCTACTCATGATTAGATAATTAATTAAAATAGCTCAAATATTAATTAAATTAGAACCAATAGGAAATTGTTTAGAAATTCAAAGTCAAATTAAGTGAAATTATTTAAAGATTTGATAAAATATCTTTGAGTTAAAGTGAAAAAGTAAAGGAAACTTAGCCATTAAGTCTTTGAAAATTTTATAAGAGTACAAGTTTCATCTTTTTCTTTATTTTCCATCATTTCAAGAACTCTTTCTCTTCATCTCCTTGGTCGTGAGCTTCCATGGAGGCAAAATCTTGAGAGAACTTTGCTTTCTAGTCATTATTTCAAGAAACTTTCAACGTGAAAAAGATTCCTTGTGAGTTTGTGAATAAAACCTCTAAAACTATACACCTTGAGACTTTGTTTTGAGTGAGATATAATCTCTTAAAGTTTAGATATGGTGGCTGCCCTTGGCGGTTTTGGATGAGTTTTGCTTGGTTTTTATATTGGAAAAGCCTTTGATTACCTAAAGGAAGCTATTCAAGGTATTATTTGTCATTTTAATTGGTTGGAAGATGATTTATAAATTTATGTGTTCTTGTATTTACTATGAATTTTATGGGTGTTTGATAATGTTATTTGAAGTGGTTTTGTGTTGGAAAATTGATTGGTTATTAATTTAAATTAAAGAGAACATCTAGGATGCATGAAAAATGAAAGACAACTAACCTAACCCGAAATTCATGCTTCCGCCATAGTTAGGGAAATTAGGATTTTATGGTGTGTGATGATGTTTAATGTTGTTTGATGCTTAATTGATGATGTTTTGTGCAATCAAGTAATTGTATTTTAAGAAAATGCATGCAAGATGTTAATTCTTCAAGATGTATGAAAAATGGCAAGCTTAAATGAGATAATTTTGAGGATCCATGAATAGTGTAATTAGGATTTTATATTGTTTGATGATGTGTATATGTTGGTTGAAGTTGTTTGGTACTTGATTAATGATTTTGAGTGAAATCAAGTGATTAATATAAAGGAAATGCAAATTAAATGGTTTAATTTCAATGAACATGTTTTGGCCATATGTATGCTATTATGTGAGAATCATGTGTTCACTTTATATTGAACATGAAATTGGGGTTCTTGAGTGATTTGTTAATGAATTAAATGATAGAAGTAAAATGAATTACATAAGCTTTCATGTATGCTTATGATTCGTCCATTTTAAGATAAATTAGGGTTTGCATGTAATTTGATTAAATGAGTATATAAAGCATGAATTCATTGATTAACTAAATATTTAAGGTCATTGGATCAAAGTTTGAATGCGTGAAAAATTGTAAAACCTAATCTATATGATTCGGCCATTATGATGTTTAAATTATTTTGAAACATGCTAAGTGTCATTCCTATGTGATAAAGAGTAATAGAAGGATTAATCTAAGTGTTTAAAGATGTTTAGGTTGTTTGATAATTAAAGGATCAATTGATTAATGATTTAAAAGTCTAAGTTAAATATATTGGTGGTTATGTGAATGGTGTGATTTAATGTTAAATGATCACATAATGATTAGTTAAAGTGTGTAAACGTTTGAATGTATCGTGACATTAAATGGTCATTCAATTAAGGAGTGTAGGACTAATTTGTGGTATGCTTTGTTAAGTTATTAATGAAGTGTTTAATGGAACATGAAATGAATGAATTAAAAGCATGAAAAATGCATGTTTATTACATGCTAGGCTTTGGCCACTTAGTGTATGTTTGTTACATGCTAGGCTTTGGCCACTTAGTGAGTAAAATGGTTGGAGACTAAGTTAATTAATAATTTAACTTAAAAAACTAATTGAGGTGAAATGCTGTACTGATTATAATGAAGGTTTAAGTTGGTTAAATGTGCATGAATTATATGAAAGTTACATGTCTAAATTGTTTCCTTACATTCGGTCATGATTATATAAATTAATCGGACATGTTTTTAATAAAATATCCAAGAGGAAATAAGATGCTTCAAGGATATAGGATTAATTTAAAAGCTTGGAAAAATACGATTTTGAGCATGACAGATTCGGCCATCTAAGATTTTATATATATGGAAATTAATTTAATTACAAGTTAAATGCACAAGCTTATTTGAAGAATGTTTTGAGTAGGTGGACGTGGTTAAGCCATTAATTTAGGATAAATTCCTATAGGTTTAACATTACAAGATTAAATATCAAAGTATAAGTCTTTAGGTCTAACTTGTGGTATGTGCATGAATTGTTAAGAATGAAATATTTGGATGAGTGAAAGTCAAATCTTATATAAATTTGAATAATAGGTTAATCAAATGACACAATGGTTCCTGATCAGAGTCTTGAGGATTTGACCTAGTTGCTTGTGTTTCAAGTAAGCGTTGTATAATGAACTACGTTCTACAAGAGGTAAGCTCTTGGTTTAGGAGGATTCTTCCTCTTTGTTTATTCTACCAAGATTTCATAATCTTAAGGTATATCTGTATGTTTGTGTTTTGTGATAGTTGGATATATAATGTAGTTGCGTTCATATAGGTGATAACATGATTTGATGTGAAATGAGTTATGATATATTGGTTATTATATAATGAACATATTCAGATAAGCCATGAGTGCACCTGGACTAGTTGACTCTGGTTGCTCTTGGAATTTAATTCTTGGAATAATCTGTACAGACGAGTAGTCGGATATTATTTTGTGCTTATGTGATGTATGTTGTACTATGTATCTGACCTTTCATGCAGAAAGTGAACTCATAGGTGGAGACTTTTCCATAAATCCAGAGTTTACAATATTGATTTCTCACCCCATGTTATGGAGGTATATTCCAGGTACTTCAGTTGCTGCTGAACGATCATCTCAGGGTATGAGATCTGTACATAGTAGTTGCTGCTGAAGTAGATATTTTGTTATATATATGCATATTGTATATATTTGTTGTTGTGGCTAGTGGATAGAACTAGAATATAATTTATACATGTTTTGAGGCAAGATTAATAATCGTGCATGTTTATTTCTGATATCCTTTTAAGAGGCATGTGTAGCCTTGCATATTTTGTGTATTAGATATTAACTTCTGTATGTAAGTGTGTATTGGCATAGAACCTTAAATTAGTGTGTGAGATATTTCAGATGTTGTGTTGTTGTTTTTTGTTAGTTAAAGTACATGGTATTGAGAATTGGTGGTGAGCCATACTCAGTGTGAATTCATGGATGAATTCTAGGTTTAAAAATATACATATATTATTTTTCTGGATTTTTCTGTATTTTAGGAAGTTAAAGTTGTGGGGTTATTCCCTGGTTTTGTCCAGATTACAGTCGTTATATTGTCCGCTGGTTTCTGTTCGAAATGGTTCTAGTAATTATATTCTGACAGAGGTTGACTGTTAATTACAGCTACCAGTAGAGTAAAAAAGAGATTTGTGCAGGTATGAGATTATACATACTATAACAGTTGAATAAGGAACTTTCGCGTTGTAGAACGTAAGAAGAATAAAGTAAGCATAAAAGAAAAAAGTATATCTGCCTTTTTACCGTAAGTAAAAGCAATTTTGTGAATAAGTCTTCCGCTTAAATCTAAGTTTAAAATGCGGTTTTGTACAATATGCATGTTAAAAACCGGCTACAGGCGAAGTGTTACAAGACCCATTAACAGTACCTAGGAATTGGCTTTCAAGAGGAGAAATCAAGAGATTGGAGGCTTTTTAGGAGAAACAAAGCTTAGGGTTTTGTTCCTTAAGCTTCAAGGATCATTTTTCTTGAAATAGGTTTTCTCTAAAAGTGAATGAAAATATATGAAATGACCTCTCCAAACTCTTGAATGGTGGCTGGCCATGGAAAGGAAGAGGACCAGAAAATTTCGTGGGTTTCAAGTTAGGCTGGCAATACGCCCCGGCCTGCCCCGTTTTGATAAAATGGGCCGAACATAGCAACCAGCCCCCATTTTATGAATGGGCTGGCAGGTTGCGGGCCAGCCCGCCCAAAATAAAAAAGTGTTTGCAATATTTTCATTGATTAGTATAATATGTATCGACATAAATTAAATGTTCAAAATTGTTAACTTTTTAACTTTATAATAAAGTGAAAACTTAATTGGATTCCAAAAAAAAAAAGTGAAAACTTAATTTGATCAGTGTTATTTCATGTTTATGCTATTTTTGTCTTATGGTTAGCCTTTTTCAGTCTAATTTAAAATTGAGAAGTGTGGAAACGGTATGCGTGTTTTGAAAACTTAATTTTTTTTTTTCCTACTTGCAATATGCAAATAGTGTGGAAACGGTATCAGTCTACCAGATTTTGGGTCAAATCTTATTTTATACTCATGGGTGTTTTGAACAAATTCTTTAACTATCATAAACAAAAATGAAAAAATGATTTGAATCCAACTATCCCTTCGCGATTCAAATTCATACCAAAGATATAAACATCATCATCATATAAAGAGTATAACTCAACAATGAAAGTCCAACCTTTAATAAGTGCTAACCACTCCTTGAAAAAAAAGAACTCACGTTCCTCCTCCTTACTATAAGACAGAACTATATCAATAATTTTAAAGCTAAAACACCCTAACCAGCAACAAAATTGATGATAACAAAAGTTACAAAATGAACCTTTTCAAATCAACATACCTATTCTGCCTCCAACGATGATGAACGGGAGAAAGGCGGTTGTGCAAAAGCGATAATAGCATAAATAGACACAGGAGTCGCTTGGTCTCTCTTTGAAAATCGTCAGAAACAGAGCAACGGAATGGGGTGGAGCCAAATCCAAAGAAAATCGCACTCCTTTTAAACGTCTTCCTTTCTATTGCTGGGCGTATGTCTTTTCCATCCTAATAATCAAAAGAGAAACACATAGTAAATGAAAAAGATGAATGGTGAGATCGAAGGCGAGGAACGAAGACCAGTGAGGAACAACGGCGAGGAACGACAGGGAGAAATAGAAGGGGAGGACCTAAGCGGCGCGATTGCTGGTGTAAAATTAGGGCAAATAAAAGCAATGTTAATTTTTGTACTCTTATTTTTTGTGTATTAAAAAAATAAAAAAATTCGAATATTAAAATTTATAACCCGTCGGTCAAACCCGGCCCAACTCATGACCAACCCGTTTTATTCCTTTTGTAAACGAGGCGGGCTACAAAGGGTTGGTAGGTTGAGACTCATAACCCAACCCGCCAATTTGAGTGGGTTAAACGGGCTGGCCCGACGGGCTTGACCCATATTGCCAGCCTAGTTTCGAGTGAAGAAACAAGAAGAAAATACTTAAAGACACTTAAAAGTTTTTCTAGCCACTTTTGTTGACTTTCTTAATTTCTAACCAATTAAGTTGTATAACTTGCTAACCAATCTTCTTTCCCTTATGTGTAGGTTGGCCAAGAAGTGTTTTGAAGAGAAAAAAATCTGACTTGCTTCATGAAAATATCCAAGTGACTTAACCATTAAGCGTACTTTGTTACCTAGTTATCACTTTGACCTATATGGCTTCTTATTGGTTATTTTTAATACAACTTTGAACTATTTTTAATAATTAATCTAAACATAAATAGACTAATATAAGATCACTTTAAACCCATAAATTTACTACACAATTTAATTATGCCATCTAATTCAAGTTTAGGCATAGTTTTATTAAGTTTTAGCTTACTTTGACTTAATGATACTTAGTTAATTTCTTAACATTTGACTTAATTCTTTTAATCTTTTTACACACTATCTAGACTAAATTAAGCATACTTATACCTCAAAAATTCACTAGACAATTTAACTAGATCGACAATATTCAATTTAGATCTAGTTTGGTCAAATTACCAAAATACCCCTATTTTATCAAATTGACATCTACGTCTCTCAATATAACTTATACTTTTATTTAGGTCCTAATTGACTTGTTAGGCATGAATGAATTGTATCCTTACTCCTCTTATAATGTTCATTTCATAATCATTTAATTATTGCTTGCCTTAACGTGTTACAATCTCCTTGAACACATACTTGATCTATTTACTTGCTTGATTCCCTTGTTTGACATAATTTAAGGCTTTTTGACCATTGTAGCCCTTATGTAATAATTAATTACCAAATTAACCTTGATTATAAGTTATTTCAAAAACTTAACCTCTCCAGAAAGCATAACACCAATCTGCCCCTGTTTGATTGTTGACCACCAAGCCTACCCAGGTAGCCCCCTCCCTACCTAGTATATTTTGAAATTTTTTATCTACCCGGGCAGGGAGGGGGATACCCGAGTATATTTCTTGAATCTGAAAAAATGTTTGAATTATTTACCTGGGTAGGGAGGGGCTACCCGGATAAATAATCCAGATTGAAGAACAAGCAAAGATGGTGCCATGCCAACTGAAGAACAATTAATAGTATAACAGCTTTTTTTCCATTCTTCTTGAACTCTTGTGTTTAGCGTCTTCTCGGTTAAACTTAAAATTGTTTTAATATTCTGATTGTTCCAATGCATTGCAATGCCATGATGAGTTCCAACACGTTTCAATGCGTTTTCCACAAGAACAACAACTCGATAGCATAGCCAATGATGGTTCCAATGCATTGCAAGGTTTTTTTATAGATTGTTTTAATATTCTAAAAAGTAAAATTTAAAAGAGATAAGATGTTTAGAATTAAAAATAAGAATATGCATATCCAGATTGAAAGGATATTTAAATTCAAAATTCAAAATATTAAGAATAATGTTATTTTTTAGAAAAAAAAAAAATAAGAAATTAACTTTCTTTTAAATTATTATTCTTTAATTTAATATATTAGGGCAAATTTAAAAAATAAGTTTAGATTTTATCCTTGCTATGCTATGGAGGAGTTGTTCTTGTGGAAAATGCATTGGAACTCATCATGGCATTGCAATGCATTGGAACCGTCACAATATTAAAACAATTTTAAGTTTAATCGAAGACGCAAAACACAAGAATTCAAGAAGAAGGGAAAAAAGTTGTTATACTATTAATCATTCTTCAATTGGCATGACACCATCTCTGTTTATTTTTCAATTTGGATTATTTACCCGGGTAGCCTCCTCCCTACCCGGGTAAATAATTCAAACATTTTTCCAGATTCAAGAAATATACCCGGATATCCCCTTCTCTATTCGGGTAGATAAAAAATCTCAAAATATACCCGGATAGAGAGGGAGCTACCCGGGTAGGCTTGGTGATCAACGGTCAAACAATGATAGATTGATGTTATGTTTTCTGAAGAGGTTAAATTTTTGAAATAGTTTATAATCAAAATTAATTTGATAATTAATTATTACATAAGGGATATAATTGTCAAAAAGCCCCTAATTTGATAGTAAGAGTTGTTACATCCCTAGTGTTTGTCAATAACGGGATGTGGATAACGGTATATTTGTCTTGAAATTGCTAAATGTTTTAATCATTTTCATGTTTAAGTGAGTTAATTATTTCAATTTTGTGTAGGGTGAAAAATTAATTAAAGAGTGACTTTATATAATTTGTCCTTTTTTATTAACTTATTTAATTTTGAATTTCTCATGCATTTTTTTTTGAAGGATATTGTAACAACCAAGTTGTGTTACTACCAATCAATCTCACCGTTAGATCGATTATGTTGATCCAATAGTTATATTTATTTTCGTCTTTGTATGGTTATATTTGTGTTCGTCGTTGTATGATCATGATTTCCTAAATTTAATATTTTATATTTATTTTCACTTTTGTATAGTTATGATTTTCCATATTTAATACTTTCACTTTAAATATGAAGAATAATAACCATACAAAGATGAAAATAAATATAACCGTTGAATTAACGTAGTCAATCTAACGGTAAGAATAATTGGTACTAACATTGATAAGTAACACAACTTACTTATTACATTATTTACTTTTTTGTACTTAATTATTTATTTATTTATTTTTAATTTTTCATGCATTTTTTACATTTGCATTGAATTGAATTGGCATCGGGATACGGAATTAGCCTGTAAAATGTATTTATTTACTTTATAAATTCGAGATGAAATAAAATGGCAGAAGAATTCATCAAAAAGAAAAAAAAGTAGGAGAATTTTCATGGCTTACGCTTCAACGAGATGACACGCAAGACCCCTAGCAGAATTACTACACAAGTTGGCTTCTGCAAATAAAGCATGTTCCCTAACCTAAGCGTTTCCCACATTCCCAAATGGAACACTTTCTACAACATACCCCAAACCCACTTTCTCTTCGGGCGCTCCAAAAGCTTCCGGGTCGTAACCCCCGAAACCCGTTTCCGACTCGCCGTGTCAGAGAACGAGGAAGCTGGTTCTGGGTTCCAAAAGCTTCTCGGAAAACGGGTCGGGTTCGTGGCATCCATTTTACCTGGTGGCAGCTGGTGGACCTTGTCGGAGCACCGGGAAGACAACGTGGAGCAGCCGACGGCGGTGATGCTCGCTCTCCGGCGAATGTGGGAATTAGTCGCCGATGAGCGATGGGTTGCGATTGTGGCCTTCGGGTCCCTTGCTGTCGCTGCTGTGAGTGTGATAGCATAGCATCCTTCAGTAGTGGCTTTTCATTCTTACGAACTTCAATTGCAATGGTTATTTACAGTTTTGAAACTGTGCTTATAACAAAGAAGTTTTTTTTTTTTTACTTTATTTTATTTTTCAAATGCATTCTTCGCGTAGTGCTTAACGCTAGTGGGGTTTCTTTCTTCTCTTGAAGCCTGGTTGTTGAAATTTGGGCAATACTTTATGGAATGCTATATATTCCTTGGTTGTGTTTCAATGATTTTTTTTTGGTAATATTTCAATGGATTTTTTTTTTCATTGCAATGTGTCATATCTTGCAGTATAACTGGATCATACCTTCGCATGTCAATGTAGATTTTGATTGCGAGAATAACTCATTAACTACCTAAAATGTATCGGTTAAGATTGTGTATAAGTGTTATTATTATTATTATTATTATTTTTTTTTTTGATATTCTGATCCTCATTATCTTTATGAGGCAAGTCGGTTCCGGGTATCCTCATGGGCTTTAACTCTTTGAGACTAATTTAATTCCGAGTAGGGGCTTAGTTATAGCTGAAGTTCCTCAACCCTCCCCAAATATGTATTTGATGAGAATTGAACTAAGCTCTCTCCCTAGTGATGCCAACTGAGCTACAACCATTAGATAAGACTTATTATTCTTACACCAGTGTAAATTATCTAATCCATATATATATATATATATATATATATATATATATATATATATATATATATATATTATGACTACTTTTTTTATACTACTTTACCTACTCATTTCCGATATCGTTATATCATAATCTCAAGAGGAAAGAGAGAGTGAATCAAGGTTAGTTGAGATTCTAATCTATCAATGTTGGAGAGAATTGGGTAGAGTAGGCATTAAAAAAAATGTAGGCGTTATATATATATATATATATATAATCTATCAATGTTGGAGAGAATTGGGTAGAGTAGGCATTAAAAAAAATGTAGGCGTTATATATATATATATATATATATATATATATATATATATATATATGATTGAAATAGCGCCGCTTTAGCGCGCTATACCGCTTCAGTTGCATGTTGCGGCACCCAACCGCTATTTTCGCACCGCGACGCGACGGTTTCCGGTAGCGGTCAGTAGCGGCCGGTTGCGGCTGTGGCGGACGGAAGCTCTTGCGGCGCTACCGCGCAGCTACAGGAATTGAAAGAAGTTACATACATTTAGGGAGAAAAAGAAATGTAAAACGCACGGGTGGCAACATTTTGTAAATTTAATTATCATTTAATGGTATAATAGGAAAAGGCCAGAATAAGTGAGGGGTAAAATAGATATTTTAGTTGAAAAGCTAGCGATTTTTTGGGTAACGTGTCCGTTGCAGTGCTTGGTTGGACAAAATTTAAGAATGCTACTAAATACATAATTAAAAAAAAAAAATAATGCGAAGAAGTCAAGAGAAAAAGCTGTAGGTGATGCTGTAGGCTGCAGCTACGGTTCAGATTCTTGGAAATTGAGTTTTGACAGCTCCTTATCCTAGTTCACTGAATCATTACCCCTATTCTCCTCATTACCCTTATTCTCCTCTTTCCTATTTTTATTTATAATCATACTAACAATAATTTCAACTCCCATTGTTTTTCTATCCACCAATTCACATTTTAATCAAATATATTATTTTTAATAATCAAGATTTATATTATATACTTTAAATAAATTATAATTTGCATGATCTTATAATGTAATATAAAAATAATTTGTTAACATCCAACGGTTATAGTTTAGAAAGTTATATTAATTAATTAATTATTAATTACATTATAAATGACAACCCTTGATTTCCGTCCATCAACGACTGTGATGGGGAGTAAGACTTAAAAGTCTTACTTTGGAGTCAAAAGAACCCTCCCCATATATATATGGGAAGAGATCATTTGACTCCAGAGTAAGACTTACAAGTCTTACTCCTCATCCTAGCCGTTGATTTCCGTCCATCCAACGGTTATAGTTTAGAAAGTTATATTAATTAATTAATTATTAATTACACTATAAATGACAACCGTTGATTTCAGTCCATCAACGGCTGAGATGGGGAGTAAGACTTAAAAGTCTTACTCTGGAGTCAACTCCTATATATATGGGAAGAGATCATTTGACTCCAGAGTAAGACTTACAAGTCTTACTCCTCATCCTAGCAGTTGATTTCCATCCATCCAACGGTTATAGTTTAGAAAGTTATATTAATTAATTAATTATTAATTACACTATAAATGACAACCGTTGATTTCAGTCCATCAACGGCTGAGATGGGGAGTAAGACTTCTGGAGTCAAAAGAACCCTCCCCCTAAAGGGGAAGAGATCATTTGACTCCAGAGTAAGACTTACAAGTCTTACTCCTCATCCTAGCTGTTGATTTTCGTCCATCCAACGGTTATAGTTTAGAAAGTTATATTAATTAATTAATTATTAATTATATTATAAATGACAACCGTTGATTTCAGTCCATCAACGGCTGAGATGGGGAGTAAGACTTAAAAGTCTTACTCTGGAGTCAAAAGAACCCTCCCCATATATATATGGGAAGAGATCATTTGACTACAGAGTAAGACTTACAAGTCTTACTCCTCATCCTAGTCATTGATTTCCGTCCATCCAACGGTTATAGTTTAGAAGGTTATATTAATTAATTAATTATTAATTACACTATAAATGCCAACCGTTGATTTCAGTCCATCAACGGCTGAGATGGGGAAAAGTCTTACTCTGGAGTCAAAAGAACCCTCCCCTATATATATATATATATATATATATATATATATATATATATATATATATATATATAATATAAAATTACAAAATTATTATTGTTCATTTATTCATTAATATTTAGAATTCTCTCACATAAAATAAATCATATTAAATGATATATGAGATAATTGATCTTTTGAAGTAATAAGAATGACCTTAAAAAAAATGTGTTTGGCTGTATTGTTATTAATTTAGTTACTTTATGTTCCTTGAATCCTTGTTTTGAATGTGTAGTATTATATTTTCCATTCCCCATCTCCTCCTATTTTGGGTGATTTCTTTTCTTATAGAATTTTATAGTATTTATATATGTGATATAATTTATTATAAGTAAATATGGACTTTACAGTAGCGGCTTTACCGCTACCCGCTATACCGCTATAGCGTTTTGGGGTCGGCTGCTACTGACTGCTACCCGTTATTTAAAACTATGATATATATATATATATATATATATATATATATGTAGGATCCTTTGACACCGGTGTCAAATTTGAAATTTGACACCTCATATGAGAGCCATTAGATCAAAAAAGATCCACGATTCTGATTTGTAAGCATGTGACGCCATTGATCTTTTTTGATCTAACGGCTCTTAGATGAAGTGTCAAAGTTCAAATTTGACACCGGTGTCAAAGGATCATACCTCATATATATATATATATATATATATATATATATATATATATATATATATTCAATGTGTGTCATGTCTTACAGTACCACTGCTGGATCATACCTAGCCATTTCACTACAGAGTTTGACTATAACAATAAGTCATTAACAACCTAGCCAGCAGTGGTACTGTAAGACATGACACACATTGGATATATATATATATATATATGGGAAGAGATCATTTGACTCCAGAGTAAGAATTACAAGTCTTACTCTTCATCCTAACCATTGATTTCCGTCCATCCAACAGTTATAGTTTAGGAAGTTATATTAATTAATTAATTATTAAATACACTATAAATGACAACCGTTGATTTCCGTCCATCAACGGCTGAGATGGGGAGTAAGACTTAAAAGTCTTACTCTGGAGTCAAAAGAACCCTCCCCTATATATATATATATATTGGCCAGGTACAATCGACCTTCACCCTTGCGCTTGCAAGTTGGGAAGCCCTTTAAATGGGTGGTGACTGGTGAAGGCACCACCATCACAAAATGACTGGTGCAACTTGATGTGTAGCACTGTAGCTTCATCATTTTTCTTATGATTTCCTCCAATATATGTTAATTCTCAATGTTTATTCTGCTGCTGCAGCTATCAGAAATAACCATGCCGAGTATATTGGCAGCATCAATATTTTCAGCTGAGAGTGGTGAGGCCGTGGCGTTTTCAAGGAATGCATTCTTTTTGGTTCTTCTGTGTTTCACTTCAGGGATATGCAGGTGATTCTTAAAGAGCTTAATTTCTACGTCTAACCTATATTTTTAGACATTTATTCCATAACCTCTATAATAGTATAAAGGTTAACCAAGGTACATGTCCAACCTAGTGCACCCAAGAATTAAGGAGCTTGTCCTAATGTAACCAGGGCCAGTTCACAGTGTCTGAAAACACATGACCTAAATCTTAGGAGATAAAACATCGTGTAAAGTGACTTATGCATTATTGTATGTGTTAATTCTACCACTGCCAAAACAGGGAATGCTTTGACTCAAAACTAATTGCCCAATGTTGATACCAAATTTTGTTCGTATGTTTAATATTAAGATTGAGTGGGTGGTTTTTTGTTCTCTCATTTGAATTTCAGTGGTCTGCGTAGCGGCTGCTTTGGAATTTTGAATGTAACCTTGGTGAGTGTTTCTTGATCTCAACCTGTTTTGTTCTCTCATTGTTTGTTGGTCAAATATTCATATAGCAATTCTTTTCAGCTTTTAGTGTTGGTCTGGTAATGGGAATCTAGATTCCTTTTGTCTTGCCTTTCCATTACTGTTCCACTTAATCTAAAACATTACCTGTTTTCGCACAGGTAGGTGGGTCTGTGCATTGTCAACCCCTCCAAGCCCAGTGGGTTCTCGTGTGAGGGGGCGTGTTGAGATATATAAAACCATTAATGTAACCTCACCCAACAACTTAAGCTTTTGGGTTGAATTGGTTCTTATCATGGTATCATAGCTTGAGTGACCACGGGGTCACGAGTTCGATCCTCACCGCCCCCACGTGTGAGGGGGCGTGTTGAGATATATAAAATCATTAATGTAACCTCACCCAACAGCTTAAGCTTTTGGGTTGAATTGGTTCTTAACATGGTATCAGAGCCTCGTGTCCCAGGTTCGATCCTCACCGTCCCCCTACTTTCTTTCAAGTAGAATCTCTTTGTTCGCATAGGTAGATGAGCCTGCCTGTGCATTGACCACCCTTTAAGCCCAGTGGGCTCTCGTGTGAGGGGGCGTGTTGAGATATATAAAAACCATTAATGTAGCCTCACCCAACGACTTAAGCTTTTGGGTTGAATTGGTTCTTTGCAGAATGAATTCTATTTTACCAATCATTCATTGTTTAGGACTGTCTTTGCTCCAGATCCTGCTGAGCATGCTTCTTACTTTACTCGTGTAAAAACACGATTCTTCATCAGAAACTCTTTTCTCTAAAGACTAAAGAAATCTACTTAAATTATAGTAAATTCCGTTCTAGTTGCAACAAAGATCTTTACACTTTTGCTCCTTTAGAGTGGCTCCTACTATTGTTTGTGCGGAAGCGTTTCTTGAATCTTGATGAAGTTGGGTATCCCTTGTTAATGGAGCTAGTGAAATTTTGAATTTTTACAAGATAGCTTTGACTTAATTGAGTCCTTCATTTTTCATGATTTAAACACTCAATTGTCCTAAACATGGTAGTTAAAATCCAGATTTAAATCTGCGATTTTATGATTTTTTTTAATCAAAACGATTTCATCAAAACACCAAACGCTTTTACGTTTTTACGATTTTTTACGATTTTTTTTACGTTAGGATTTTACGTTTTACGATTTTTTATTCTCTGATGGGCTCATTGCAATGGAGCCTTATAAAATAGTGTATGAAAGAAGAAGGAAAGCCCAAGCCCAAAATGTACAACAAGAAACAATCAGCCAGTAGAGTAAGGCACAAAGGGGAAATGAAGAAAAGTTAGTTAATATAAATGCCACGTGGAGAGCAATGAATGGCCAAGAGGAATTGGAGGAAGTGGAACGTGAAAAGGGGGAGGCAAATAAAGGCAAGGGAGTTTGTTAGGAGGGGTATGCATTTTTCATACAGAATCTTGAGGGAGAGGATATGCTGCTAGGGGCTAGGTGGTTGTCTCTGTGGCTGGGTTATTTGCTGTTAGTTGTTATTTCTTCTAAGAGTTGTTGTCATTTCCTTTTGTAATTGGCTATATCATGTGTGTGATGGCCATGATTATGTAAATGAAGGACAAGGCTATATGTCTTGAATTTCTTAAGTAATATCAGTGAGTGATTCAGTATTTTTTTCTTTCTAAATATCCTATTCCATCATCAATCAATTTGGGTACCACCAAATTGGTATCAAAGCTTCACGAATCCTTGGAAGCCATTAATGGTTAATACGAGAATGGAAAACAGAGTAGATGAAGTGGAGAGACGAACGGAGAGAATCGAAGTAAGAATGAATGCTTTGGATAATAATTTTATGCAACTTCGTGATGCAGTAATGGCCTTCATGGCTCGTGCTGAAACGTATATGACACGAGAAACAAACAATACGAACAACGAGGGAACTAGTGGTGATCGGCTGGGCAACAATACGCACCTTTTGAGGGATGAGGAAAGGATGCGAAGGGTGGAAGTGCCATATTTCGCCGGAGAAGATCCTTATGGATGGATTTTCCGGGCTGAAAGATATTTTCGCGTCAATCGAATTCCGGTGGAAGAGCAGGTAGAGACCGCTTCCATTTGTTTGGAGGGGAAGGCACTGAGTTGGTTCCAGTGGTGGGAACCTCGAAATCCCTTGGCGGATTGGACTAGGTTCAGGACGGCGATTTTGGAAATATTTCTCGTCTCTAATGCTGGAAATCCGTATGAAGCTTTAATGAGCTTGAAACAGAGTAGTTCGGTAGCTGAGTATCGTGAGAACTTTGAAGTTTTGTCCGCACCTCTGCAACACGCGGATGAGACCCTGATGCAAGCAGCGTTTGTGACCGGATTGCAAGAAACCATCAAGGCTGAGGTTCGAGTGCATGCTCCGACGGATCTGGCTCAGCTGATGAAGCTTGCGCAAAGGATAGAGGAGAAGGAGGCGGTGTTGGGCCAGGCCAAGGCAGGAGTGAGTCGAGTTGGATCTGGGTTCTCTTCTCACATGGGACGTCCGGCTCTAACCAACACAAGGAATGGGCCACAATCGCACAACACATTTGGCAAGTTTGGGCCCAATATTTCTCAACAAAAGAATGGGCCAGCATTTGAGTCCAATAGCCCACCGACTAACACAAGTGGGATAGGAAAAAACCCTAAAGCTACGGACGCGGGATTGGGAAAAGAAGGAGGAGGGTCCAACACCTATGGTGGGTCTACGGCGAGTAATGGAGGTCGGCGCGGGTCTCGATCGGAGGAGATGGAAGATCATCGGTTAAGGAATCTTTGCTACCGTTGTGATGAGCCATATTCACCGGGACACATGTGTCAGCAGCCGCATCTGCATGTGATGATCTTGGCAGAGGGAGAAGAGGAGCCCGACGACGAAGAGATGGAAAGGGCGATGCAGACAACGAAGGAGGAAGACATACTTCAGTTGGGGATACACAGTGTGGTAGGGTTGACTTCGAACAAATCGTTGAAGTTATGGGGAAGGTTGGGAAGCCAAAAGGTGGTGGTGTTAATCGATACAGGAGCATCACATAATTTCTTGGCAACGGAGATAGCAAAAAAGTTAGATTTGGGGGTGGATACCAGTCGGCAGTCTACAGTAGAGGTGGGAGATGGCCATCGTGTGAGGAGCTCAGGGTATTGTAGGGGGTTGAAGCTGGAGTTACCAAATTTATGCATCACTCAAGATTTTTTTGTGTTTGATTTGAAGGGTGTGGATCTAATTTTGGGATATCAGTGGTTGGAGGAGTTGGGGGAGGTTCGAGCAAATTTCAAGGAGATGAGGCTCAAGATTCCGTGGCAAGGTAAGGAGGTGATGATTGTGGGTGATCCATCTCTTTCATGCAGTGGAGCCACTTATAAGGGGTTGGGCCGTTCATGGAGGAAGGGAGCAGAAGCTTTTTATGTGGAATTAGCTTACTGTGTTAGTCATGAGGAAAAATACCCTATGGAACCAACTATGGTAACTGAATTGCTACAGGAGTTTGAAGATGTTTTTGCTCCTTTGACTCAGGTACCACCTAAGAGGGACTGTGATCATCGAATACTTCTACAAGAAGGAGCTCCAATCCCAAATATACGACCATATAGGTACCCACACTACCAAAAGGGTGAGATGGAGCAGTTTGTGAAGGATATGCTGTCTACTGGCATGATTCGACCCAGCAACAGTCCTTATTCAAGCCCTTTGATTATGATAAAAAAAAAAGATGGAAGTTGGAGATTTTGCACGGACTATAGAGCTCTAAACAAGGTCACCATACCAGATAAGTTTCCCATACCTGTTATTGATGAATTGTTAGATGAATTAGGAGGGGCAGGAGTATCTCTAAACTTGATCTCAAATCTGGCTATAATCAGATTCGAGTAAGAGAGGAGGATGTGGAAAAAACGGCTTTTCGCACCCATGAGGGTCATTATGAATACCTTGTAATGCCGTTTGGGCTGAGTAATGCTCCATCCACTTTTCAGTCCCTTATGAATTCTGTTTTTAAACATCATTTAAGAAGGTTTGTGTTAGTTTTCTTTGATGACATTTTAGTGTATAGTACCACTAATGAACAGCATCTGGAGCATTTGAGAACAGTGCTAGCATATGTAACTACTAATTAATAACATAAC
>JAVKPL010006861.1:0-27309 GCA_032173675.1 Gastrolobium villosum
CTTCTCGATCACCTCGTAGTCGTTCATCATTAAGCTGGATAAGCTCACGGATTTCCGACTCAAAGCATCGGCTACCACATTGGCCTTGCCAGGATGGTATCTCAACTCAAAGTCGTAGTCCTTCAAGAACTCCATCCATCTTCGCTGTCTCATGTTCAACTCCTTCTGGTCAAACAGATACTTCAGGCTCTTATGATCACTGAATACAGCAAACTTCATGCCAAATAGGTAATGCCTCCAAATCTTGAAAGCAAAAACAATGGCTGCCAACTCCAAGTCGTGAGTCGGGTAGTTCTCCTCATGAGGTTTCAACTGTCTTGAAGCGTACGCAACAGCTTTCCCTTTCTGTATCAGCACACAGCCTAGTCCCTTTCCAGAAGCATCGCAGTATAACTCAAACTGTTCCGCAGGATCAGGAAGGACTAACACAGGAGCAGTAGTCAGTCTCTCCTTCAACTCCTGGAAACACTCCTCACACTGATGTGTCCACACGAATGGAGTCTCCTTTCGGGTAAGGCGAGTCATCGGTAGCACCATCTTGGAGAATCCCTCTATGAACCTCCTATAGTAGCCTGCCAAACCCAAGAAGCTTCTCACTTCCGTAACCGTCTTAGGCCTCTCCCAATCCATCACGGCCTCAATCTTGTTAGGGTCAACTGCAACTCCATTAGCAGAAATCACATGACCCAGAAATTTCACCGCCTTGAGCCAAAACTCACATTTTGACGGCTTAGCATATAGCTTTTTCTCTTTTAGCACTTGCAACACAATCTTCAAGTGCTCAGTATGCTCCTCCTCCGTCTTGGAGTAAATCAAGATGTCGTCAATGAAGACGATCACAAACTGATCCAGGTACGGCTGGAAGATCATGTTCATGTAGTCCATGAACACTGCGGGTGCATTGGTGAGTCCAAACGGAATCACCAAGTACTCATAGTGCCCGTACCTCGAGCGAAATGCTGTCTTTGGGACATCCTCCGGCTTTACCCGTATCTGATGGTAACCGGACCGGAGGTCAATCTTGGAATACACGCAAGCACCCCTGAGCTGATCCAGCAAATCATCAATGCGTGGAAGAGGATACTTGTTCTTGATTGTCACCTTGTTCAACTGTCTGTAGTCGGTGCACAACCGCATGGTCCCATCTTTCTTTTTCACAAAAATAACCGGTGCTCCCCAGGGAGACACACTCGGCCGAATGAAATCTTTCGCTGAAAGCTCCTCAATATGCTTCTTCAGCTCCGCCAACTCTGGTGGCGACATCCGGTATGGAGCCAACGATATAGGCCCCACACCAGGCAATAAGTCTATGGAGAACTCTATCTCCCTCTGCGGTGGAAACTCAGGAATCTCCTCAGGAAACACCTCGAGGAATTCCCTCACTACAGGAATGCCAGTGAGATCCTCCTGTGTCCCACTCACCAAACCTCCCAACATGACATAGCCAAATGCCCCTGCTCTCAAGGCTCTCCTCGCCTGCAGGACTGAAATGAACGGTGAGGAACTGGCTGTGGACCCACCCGGAGACATCACCACTTTCTTGGCACAGCAATCAATCATTGCACAGTTTTCGGACAACCAATCCATGCCCAGAATAATCTCAAGGTTGGCCATCGGCAATCCTATCAGATCTACCGAGAAGTCACGGCCTTCCCACTGAAACGCTACATCGCGATGAACAGTGGAGGTCAAACATTTTTCTCCGGTGGCGGTGGTCACCCGCATCGGTGGAGAAAGCACATCACTGGGCAACTCAAGCCCCACAACAATAGGGGTAGCAACAAAAGAGTGTGTTGCCCCGGAATCAAATAACACATCAACAGCTGAACCGCCAATGGTAACAGTACCTCTGACCAGGTTCGGAGCTCTGTCCGACTGCTGACGATCAAGTGTGTACACTCGCCCTGTAGTAGGTGGCACTGCTGGTGCCCCAGTAGGAACCATCTGCAATGGCACAGCCTGCACTGCAGCAACTCTCGCCGTTGGGCAATCTCTGGAATAGTGGCCCTCCTTGCCACACTGGAAGCATATCAGCTGCCCGGTAGAACACGGCCCAAAATGTGACTTCCCGCATCCCGAACATCTGGGAGCAGGAGGTCTAGCGGCGTTCCCCTGAGTAGCAGTCTTTCTAAACTGATTTGGCGCTTGCTTAGCCGCCATCTGTTTGCCCTTGCCCTTGTTTGTAAAATTTTTGTTCTTCCAGGGAGTGGAACCGCCGGTACCCTGTGGCACCTCCATCTTGGCCTTCTTGGCCTTACTCGTGCTGTAGAAGTCCTCAATATCACGACACTGCTGGACCAGTGTCCCAAAATCTCTGGAAGCAAACCCAGCTAAGTAACCAGCAATATCCTCACTAAGTCCCCTGCGGAACTTAGCAGCCAAGAATGTAGGAGTAGGCCTCGCCATCCTGAAGTGTGAAAACTTCACCAGCTCATTAAACTTGGCCAGGTACTCGTCGACTGACAACGAGCCCTGAACCAACCGGTCAAACTCCCCCTGCTTCCTCTCCTGTGAGTCATAAGGGAAGTACTGACCCAGAAAGCTCTCCTCGAAGAATGGCCACGTCATCACATGGCCCTGCATCTCGTAGACCTGAGGAAGATTGGTCCACCACTCATGGGCCTCGCCCTCCAGCATGTACATGGCGAACAACAGCTTCGGCGGATCGGTACACTGCATGATCCGGAAAATCTTGTCCAGCGCCTGAAGCCATCTAGCAGCAGAAATGGGATCATACGATCCGTCGAATGAAGGTGGCTTATGCTTGCGGAAAGCATTCAGCCGGCAATCGATCTCGTCACCATCCTCAGCAAGTACGGGGATAGTCTGCATAGCCCCCGTCAAGTGACTACCCTCACCCATCTGGCTCTGGGTGTCCTCCTGTTGACTAGGCGGAGGTGGAGGCGGTGGCGGCGGTGGAGGTGGTGGAGGACCCTGGCCAGCAGCAAGACCAGCCCTCAACTCCTCCAACATGACCCTCATCATAGTCATGTTGGCCATCCGGTTCTCCTCCAGAACCTCTGCCGTGGTTTGCCGGTTCGCATCTCGAATAGCGTCCAGCATCGCCCGATTCGCCAGCCTCGTGGCTTCCTGGTCGGCTAGTCGGGCCGCCTGCATCTCAGCCAATGCAGCCAGGATAGGATCTGATTGATCCTCGCTCGTACTCGTGTTCCTCCTTGGTGGCACCATGACTCTGCACAAGTTACACAAAGAATGAGTTGATCAGGCCCACGCCATGTGGTCACATATGCATTATCATAACACACACCAATCAGAGAGAACACAAAGTAGACACGCAACGACACATCCTAAGTTATTGCAATACATACAGGCTTTTTCCTAGAAAGTGCTCTGATACCATAAAATGTAACAGCCCATGTTAACCCGGATTGTTAACACACTATCGTATTAAGCCACGCTTAATTAAAATGCGGAATAACTTTTTCTTTAATTCAATTATGACGTCATTAAACTTAACCGACTTGATTACTTAATCATTTTCATAAAAATACTGCCTGTATGTAAATTGCAAGACAACTAGCTGAATACCTCGTACATAAATATAATGTGGGTATCTAAAACCACAGGACTACAACACGCAGCCTGGGCCAAAATCCTGATACTTTAATTACAACATTAATTTAAAAGACGATAGTCAAACCATGTGGCATGGACAAACCCCATGCTCACCAAATAAGGCAACAATGCCCACAAATAGTCTCAACATGATATCATAAATAAAGCGGAAAACATAACAGCAGTCAGCATATCATCACATCAACTCAGCTCGGGCCTCCTGCCACCTGAGCCCTCAACATTACCTGATCCTGAAATAAGCGTCCCCAAACGTGGGGTGAGATCTCTAACAAGAAATCTCAGTAAGACAAGGGGTCCTCAAGGAGTCTCCACCCCAAGCTCACTTACATGTGTAATATAAGTTCTAAAACAGTATTTACAATATAAGTTCCAAAATCATGCGATGCAGCAATTAATCATGCCATGTGTGTATATCAAATCTACTGGCCAGAGAAATGTAGGAATACGTCTATGTCTACATGAGTACATGGATACTACCTGCACCTCACCCACAGCTTCACCATCTTGTATGTACTACATACTCAGGTTTACCGTCTAGGTGGACACCACATGCATCTCATAAAAGCTCATTACATATAAATAGCTCAACAGCATTTCCAAAACAATAAAGCATGTAACACAGCATGCATAAACCCATCCCCATGGGACATGGTGGAACAACAAAATGGCTAAACCGAGGACACGAAAGCTTACCTTGCAAGCTAGCTATCCAAGCCAAGAGTCCAACCACTCACAAGTCCACAAACAGCAGTATCACAATCTGATATGGACCAATAATACATCAATATTCATGTATCTCAAGCATACAACTTAAACACTACGCCTTTCTTTTACGTTTTACGTCTTAAGGCTTCCAACAAAGCCATAAGCCCTTAATCACATGATTCTGACTTAGTTCATTAATTACAGAAGTTCAACTTCCTTAAACTAGGGTCCACACACACCCAATAGCTTACTGTTCATACAGAACAGCTACTGTCTGCGCAAACCCAGGATATCCGGATATCAGAAGGGGTATATCCGGATATGCCATATCCGGATATCACACTGGACATATCCGGATATGTCATATCCGGATACCCAGATCCCATATCCGGATACCATATCCAGATACTGATATCCGGATATCTGTTCGACAAATATCCGGATATCTCACGACAGAATGCAGTTTCTGCATTTCGTGAATATCCAACCCAAAGATCCAACTTTTAACACATGTACACGTTAAAGCATGCATCTTTACTCCATTTTAGGTTCATATACATTATACCCTCTTGTTTACTCATTAAACATGGCCAAGACATCAACTTTAAGCATCAAAACTTAAGATCAAAGGTGTAGGAACTTACCAAAGCTCAAAACAGAGCAAGGTGTGCTCTTGGAGCTCTCCCAAGGTTCCTCAACTCAGGCCAAACAAGGAGCACGAAAATGACAACACCAAGGTGGGTTCTTGCACCACAAGATGACACTTTGAAGCTCACAATGACTACCACAAGGTAGCCATCACTAAAGCTCCAAACTCAGCCTCACCATCTAACCAACTCAGCTCCCTGAACTCAGAAAGATGGCCACAATGCAGCCCCAAGGTTAACTCTCACCCTCCCCAAGTGTTTTGAGTGTGAATGAAGAAGAAAAGGTGGAGTCTTGGTGACAACCAAGCAAGGAGGGCTGAAGAAGATGAAGGGTGGCAAGCTGCAGCCACTCAAGTCACGTAGGCAATGTAAAATGTCTAGGGTTTTGTGCCAAATATGTCTATTTATAGGCACAAGGCCACACACACGCATTATTAGCCTTAATAGCAAAGTAAAAGATATTGATCCCAAACTTTGGAATCTAGACCTACGCATTTTTCTAAGATTTGTCATATTTTTATTTTATTTTTCGGAGCACCTTTCCGGTACGCGCTTTTCCGTAGCCAGTATCAGTTCTGGCATCAGATTACGTCATTTTGACTTGAAACTTGTTTTACATGTCCTACATAATATTCTAGTAATTATCATGCATTCGTTATAATTTTCCGGGATACTTTTCCGGTACGCATTTATACCGAGTAGCAGAACCGGTATCTGCGCTTTTCTTCCGAAAAGCGACTTTCAACATTCTTACCCACTAATTGTAATTATTAAAGCCTCATAATAATTATTAGGGTCAATTATGGAATTATTTCCTAATTATCATAATTAATTCACTAATTACCTTAATTAGCGGTGCGGGTTCTTACAGCCATCATAGTCTTAATTTAGGTTTTATTTTTCTAAATTTTCTTTCTCATTTTATTACACTCACTTAGGTTACCCAAAGGCTAGTTCAATCGTCGTTTTTCCGTTTTACGACTTTTACGCAACGTTTTTCGAAATATTACTCTTTAGGCACATTTTGCCACTTTCAACACTCATTATTTTTACATTGATCCTTCCACATGCCAATCACCACACAACCCATCTAATGACTTTTTCATCACACAACACAACACCAAAGTTTTCCAAAACATCAATTTACTCACTTATACAAAAATGACCGAATCTTTGTTAGCCAAACCAAGGATTTCCACTCAATTGCTATGGTCCACAACTCACATAATCACTTCATATCATCATATAATCACACTACAATTCACTATACCACACATTAACACAAAACTCAAAAATCCATTTCATGCACTAAATTTTCTAAGTTAAAATTCACTTTTTTCGCTTAAAATTTTCATTGCATTTCTAGCATTAATACATCATTCTAAGACATTATCATCTAATAGACATTTTCCATTTGAGCTCTCTAACATCACCAATCACAAAATCCCCCTTTAGGGTTCATGAAAATAAATTACAATCAAACCATTAAAATGGGGTGGAAACATACTCACAATCAACGCTAGATGCTAACCCAAGACTCCTCCGAGCAATGGAAGCTCAAATGACTCCAAGAACCTCCATTTTTTTCCATAAATTCGCAACTGGTTTTGGCTTGGATCTCCCCAAAGAGATGGTTTCAAGGCTTAAGAGTGCTACCAATGTGTTTAGAAGGTTGTTTCCAATAAATTTCAACACAAAAATCACTTGATTTGTGATAGGGTTAACCTATCGGACAAGATGAGATGAGGGAGAAGAGAGAATTTGCGGAAAAGAAGAGAGACAAATTTTATTTCATTATTCAACAACATCCATCAGTTCCAATTTCATTTTTATACAAGAAGAATCAAAGAAGAAAGTTTTACATCCTATACAAACAAGATACTTATCTGCGGTCCATCTCATATTGAAGTCCCTACACTTGCCAATAGTAGCCTTCCTCTTCGAAGCGTGACGGTCTCTTCCTCCTTCTTCCAGATCTCGCATCTCCTTCGGTCAAGACTCGGTCCATCTCCCTCGCCCTTCTTTCTTCTTCACGCGTTTCTGGAAGCATCTTCTGTTGAGCATCTTCGGTGACTTTTGTCATCTGCTCTTGGGCTTGAACCGGATGAGGATGGGCTTGGTCCGGTTCCTGGCCCTGTTCCCTCATGCTGTCCGATGGGCCTGTCTCTTCCACCTTGTTTGGGCTGCATAATGGGCCTTGACCCATATCAATACCTGCCCCATTAGAAACAACCTTGTCCTCAAGGTTGAAAGTGGGATATTGCTGCAGAAAATCTTCCCAAGTCTCCCACGTAGTAAATTCAGGAGATATCCCCTCCCAAAGAACCTGAACCTGGGCTTGTGGTGGACTGCTTCCCTCACTCCAACGAGTTGCTAAGATCAATTTCGGCTCCAGCACCGGTAGATTACCAGTGAATACTTCTGGCAAGGGAAAAGGAGTGATGTCACCGTCTCCTTGGTACGGTTTCAGCAACGAAACATGGAATGTATGATGTATTCTGGCGTGGCTTGGCAACTTCAACATATAAGCAACCTTCCCTACCCGTTTGAGAATCTCAAAGGGTCCAAAATAACGTTTGGACAGTTTAAAAGAAGCTCTTTGGGATACAGAAGATTGACGATAAGGCTGTAATTGCACCCAAACTAAGTCACCAACAGCATAGTTGATGTCTCTTCTGCGTTTGTCAGCTGTGCTCTTCATGACACCTTGTGCTTTCTGCAAATTCTCCTTTAATTGCTGGATAATGGCCTGGCGATCCCTTAATACATGATCAACTTCAAAAGACACAGTAGTAGAGGGTATATAATCTAAAAGGGATGGCGGATCTCTACCATACACAACCTTGAAGGGAGTCATTCCTGCGGATACATGGAAAGAAGTATTGTAGCACAATTCTGCCCAATGTAGAATTTTAGACCATCTGTGTGGGAAATCAGCAACAAAGCAACGGAGATACTGTTCTAAAACTCTATTGACCACTTCGGACTGGCCATCAGATTGTGGGTGATAGGCTGTGGATCGGCGTAAGCAAGTACCACTAAGCTGAAATAACTCAGTCCAAAATCGACTGAGAAATATAGGATCACGATCAGATATGATTGATCGGGGCACACCATGTAACTTACAAACCATGTGTGTAAAGAGATCGGCAACCTTTGCAGCAGTATATTTTCTAGGCAAGGACCCAAAGTGAGCCTGCTTACTCAAGCGGTCTACTACTACCAAAACTGTTGTATACCCATTAGACATTGGAAGACCCACAATGAAATCCATAGACAAATCTTCCCAAATTCTTTCAGGGATAGAAATAGGCTGTAGCAGTCCAGCTGGAGCTTGAGTGGAATACTTGATCTGTTGACAGATGATACAAGACTTGACAAACTGCTGAACATCTTTCTTCAACCCTGCCCAAGTAAAATTAGCAGCGGTGCGAGCCACAGTCTTTTGTATTCCCGAATGGCCACTGGACAAAGTTGCAAGATTTTCATATAAAATCTGTTGAATCAATGGAGAAGTAGGATCTAGCAGCAATTTCCCTCTTTTTAACAGCAACCCATCTCTAATTTCCAAATCTGGATTGGACTCAGGATGAAGTGCTAACTCATGATATTTCTGTATAAAAAAATCCGAGAGCTGATTCTCTTTCTTCAAGGCCTCCAATAAATCGAATTGCACAACTGAAAGGGCCATTAATGATAAGGTAGCAGGATATCTAGACAAGGCATCTGCAACCCTATTGTCTTTGCCCGGTTTATAAGAAATGGTGTACTGAAATCCCATGAGTTTAGAAAGATAATATTGTTGCTCCGGTGTCTGCACTACTTGGTCTAATAAAGCCCTTAAACTCTTTTGATCAGTCCGAATCAAAAACTTCCTTCCAAGCAAATATTGCCTCCATTTTTTAACTGACTCGGTAATAGCATACAGCTCCCTAACATATGCAGAAGCTCGTTGCATTCGTAACGATAATTTTTTACTGAAATAGGAAATAGGATGTTCTTGTTGGAGAAGAACTGCTCCAATTCCCAAATCAGAAGCATCTGTTTCCACTGTAAATTCCTTGCTGAAATCAGGAAGCGCCAGAACAGGTGCTGAAGTCATGGCTTTCTTTAACTTGTCAAAAGCCAGCTGTGCAGCACTAGACCAGCTAAAAGAATCCTTTTTCAATAAATCAGTCATTGGGGCTGCTATAGTAGCATAACTAGCTACAAATCTTCTGTAGTAGCCCGTGAGTCCCAAAAACCCACGCAACTGTTTCAGGTTCTTAGGAGCTGGCCAACTCAACATTGCCTTGATCTTGTTGCTGTCCATGCCTACCCCCATAGCCGAAACAACATGACCAAGATACTCCACTTGTGGCTGGGCAAACGAGCATTTACTTCTCTTGACAAAAAACTGGTTATTCCGCAATGTAGATAAAACCAATCTCAAATGCTGTAAATGCAGTTCAATGTTAGGACTGTAAATGAGAATGTCATCAAAAAACACAGCAACAAATTTGCGTAAATAAGGCTGTAATAACAGGTTCATAGTAGCTTGGAACGTTGCTGGGGCATTTGTTAACCCGAAAGGCATTACTAAAAATTCGCAATGGCCTTGGTGGGTTCTAAATGCTGTTTTGTGAACATCCGTCGGTTTGACTCTTATCTGGTGATAGCCAGATCTCAAATCCAGTTTAGAAAAAAAATTAGATCCACCCAATTCATCCATTAACTCATCTGCAGTGGGTATGGGAAACTTGTCTTTAATTGTAATACAGTTGAGAGCCCTATAATCGATACAAAATCTCCAAGAATTGTCTTTTTTTTTAACTAACAATACCGGAGAAGAAAAAGGGCTCGTACTACTTCTAATGAAACCCGAATCCAGCATCTGAAGGATTTGCTTTTCAATCTCACCTTTCTGGAAGTGTGGATACCTATAAGGTCTAACACTTACTGGCTTCGTACCTGGTTCCAAGTGTATTGCATGATCTAATTGACGTTGAGGAGGTAACTCCTTGGGCTCTTGAAATAATGATTCAAATTCAGATAATAGCTGCTGGACCTCTGGAAAAATGGGTGACTCAGGGGCTGTTGGATGTGAATCCAACAGTGTCAGCTGGTACAGGGACGCAATCTGTCGCCTCTGCTGTATTTTTCGGAACTGATTCAATGATATAGGACTGTGATGCTTATCCCCTTGTAGCCGAATGTTTTCTCCTTCCCACATGAATGCCATAGTCAATTTGGAGTAGTCCAACACAATGGGTCCCAGGGCCTGCAGCCACTGAACCCCCAACACCATGTCCGCTCCTTGGACAGGAAGAATATAAAAATCCACCAAAAATACATGGTTTTGTATTTTAATTGGAACCCCAGGACAGAATCCTTCACACTTGAGTGTTTGGCCATTACCCACCATAACATCAAACTGTTGATCAGTTGATATGGGTAGCTTCAGGGTGGCAACTACGCGAGGTTGCAAAAAATTGTGGGTACTTCCCCCATCCACAAGCAAAACCAGATCAGACTTCCCAATATGACAATTAAAGCGAAGGGTCTGAGGAGTTAAAATCCCAGAAAGAGCATGGAGGCTAATAAGGGGTGTGTCTCCTGTATCTGAATCTGAGGAGTTAGTTCCTGTATTTGGGTTGTGGTTTTCATCAGTCTGATCCCCACCTCCCATTTCCACTTCATAATCATCAGGAACTATCAACACGTGAACCGAAGCCTTGCACTTGTGGCCATATAAATATTTATCTCCACAAGAAAAACAGAGGTTCTTCTCACGGCGTTCTTGAATCTGACTTTGGGTCAATCTTTGCATGATAGGTTTAGGACTATTCGAGCTTAAGGGAAGAAAATTTTTCTGGTGGTTCGGAGGGTTTGGGTTTTGGGCTGTGGGTGCAGGTGTGGGTAGAAGAGGTGGTAAGGAGGAATGCAATCTGGGGTAGGGGTATTTAGATTGTAGCTTGGCTTCTTGTATTTTGGCTAGGGCTATTGCTCTGGTTAAGGTAGTGGGCGCGAAAGACACTACCTCATGTTGGATGGTGGTCTTTAACCCAGAAAGAAAACAACTTAACAAAAAAGATTCGGATAAACCGTCTACCTTGTTTGAAAGCGTCTCAAATTCGGTCTGGTATTCAATGACGGAACCCTTTTGAGTCAGCTTTGCCAGTTGACCTTGAAAATTCTCCAATTCCGACGGCCCAAATCGAACCTGAAGAGACTGTAGAAAACTCTCCCACGAATCGATGCTGGTGTTCTTGTGCAACCATCTGTACCAAGCAAGTGCCTTTCCTTCAAAGTAAAAGGGAGTGATGCGCAAGCGTTGGTCATCATCCATGCCGTGAAAATCAAAGAACTGAGAGATCTTGAAAACCCAATCCTGTGGATCAACCGACCCATCGAACCGGGGAACCTTCAGACGTAGATTACGAACAGCCGAAACCTCTTTAGAATCGAATGAACCGTGTCTCCCTGTGTGAGAAGACACCGACGGTTCTTTGTCGAAGATCGCGTCTAACTTACAAGTGATCTCTTGGAACTGCCTGTGCATTTGATCCTTCAGAAATTGCACCTCCGATTGTGTTTGTTCCAATCTATCATCAACAGAACGAGCACGAGTCTCAGGAGGAACCATGGTCAAGAATGAAAGCACCAAATGATAGTGTTAACCTATCGGACAAGATGAGATGAGGGAGAAGAGAGAATTTGGGGAAAAGAAGAGAGACAAATTTTATTTCATTATTCAACAACATCCATCAGTTCCAATTTCATTTTTATACAAGAAGAATCAAAGAAGAAAGTTTTACATCCTATACAAACAAGATACTTATCTGCGGTCCATCTCATATTGAAGTCCCTACACTTGCCAATAGTAGCCTTCCTCTTCGAAGCGTGACGGTCTCTTCCTCCTTCTTCCAGATCTCGCATCTCCTTCGGTCAAGACTCGGTCCATCTCCCTCGCCCTTCTTTCTTCTTCACGCGTTTCTGGAAGCATCTTCTGTTGAGCATCTTCAGTGACTTTTGTCATCTGCTCTTGGGCTTGAACCGGATGAGGATGGGCTTGGTCCGGTTCCTGGCCCTGTTCCCTCATGCTGTCCGATGGGCCTATCTCTTCCACCTTGTTTGGGCTGCATAATGGGCCTTGACCCATATCAATTTGGTTAAGAAATGGTGTAGTTATGGAGAAAAGAAAATTTTGAGTGAAGATGGTGGTGAGGGGCTGCCATGTGCGAATTTCATGAGGAAGAAGGAGAGAGAAGATGATGAATGGTGAGGGAGGGTGATGTGGCTTAAGTGGACTTAAGTGGGGTGGGTCCCACGCGATTTAAAACTCATCCGAATTTCTCTCTGATTTCACTAAACGTTCATAAATTCAAAACTTATTTAGAAATTCTAATTTTTAACATTAACTAATGTCCTTTAATTATACTTGACCAGATGAATCCGGAGTTTTCCGGTCATTCGGAGAAAACACTATTTTAAGCTATTGCACACGCCGTTGGCACGCTTCCCCAAACTGACTTAATTCCATCAAATATTTCCAGAAATCATATTTCCTAACTCTATAAACCATTTATAACTCATATTTGAAACCTAGAGCTCAAAATTCCACTGGCACATTTTACGGTGCAATCTTACTGCGGTATTTTTACCCGCGAAAAACACTATTCACTGATTTTTTTGAAACTTGCCCATCCACTCAATTTTTCGTTCTGAATCCATTTCCAGACTTATTTTTATCATCTGAGACCTTCTACTCAATTTTTATCTTCCTAGGGTTGCGTGTTGGCTAATTACCCTTTTGCCCTTTCTTTGTATTTTGGCCTAATCTTTGGGATTTTCACTAATCCTTCACTTAATTACTCACTTAACACTTTAATTACTTAATTTAGAATTGTGAGGTGTTATATCACCCCACCTTTTAGAATTTTGTCCGCAAAATTACATCTTAACGGTCCCGTAACACGGGGTGTAATCGAAAATCTCATTTCTGTGGTATCCATGATTACTTAATCCTTCACAAACTTGATAACTTCGGGTATCTGACCCCTTAACTCATTATATCTTTCACTGTTTCCTTAAACCACTATTGCTTTTTCACTCACTGTAATTCATCATATACTCATTTTACACTTGTCATTTATGGCGCCACGACCTTCAATTCGCAATACTTTAAGCTCTTCACGGCTTACGGTTACACTTTCACCAATTCATCGGTAATAGACGACCACATTACAATTTGTTTGTCTCACTTCATCTCATTTTCATCTTCATCTGTCTTTCTGACCTAATGTCGTTCCCAAAATCTTTAGTTGTTTCCATAATAGGCTCTAACCGTTCTCATTTATCTTCACACTTTCTTTAGCACTTAACTTTTTTCACTGTCCTCACTGTTTCAACCATACTCAGACATACTAGTCTGTTCCATTACTGTTACTACTCTTATGATTTAGTTGTTTTCTTAGCTTTCACCGAAGCACATCCTTTCTAGTTTCCAGGGCACTTGTCGTTTCTCATGATTCCGACTCACATTGAATTCTATACTCATATACTTTATTTTTCCTTGTCACGGTGGGTAACAACATTCACAGGTTTAACCCCTCGAGCTCTTGTTGTCCTAAGGGCCCTAAATGCCATGACCCACCGATCAGAGAATCCACCCATATGATCCATGCCGTAAAATGACTTACTACTAGCTGTCCCTATTCTAAGGCATCCCCCAAATGTTTCTTCTTTGTGCATTTACATAAATTATCTCTACCATACTAACCGTTACCCCAATGTGGAACACTTCCTCGTTTCTCATTACTCATATCAAGTACTACTAGTCTCCGGGAACTTAGCCCGTACAGAGATAGCTACACGCTCCTGACACATAGGCCCCACTGAGATCTTCCTACTATCAGTTCATATTACCTGTACCCAGTGCACAGAGAAATTTATACTCATAATATATCTATATATGACGGCAAAACTGGTACTCCGTACACTCCAGATCACACATGGACCCGGTCCATTTGGTGTCTGTATCACCTCTATATATAACATCCAAACTATTTTGTATTACCACATGGGCTGCCCCTATAATCTTAGTAGTAGTGGTATAATATACACCTGTTACATATAAGTTAATTCTTCTTACTCTCTCGTGTCATTCTTCTCACTGGTAGTTTACTTTCGTTTCGGTTACCCCTCTGACCTGGTTTATAACATAGTCACTATTATAATAATCCACATTCTCTTCGTAATTCCGTACACGTTTTCTAACTCGTAAGAGTTCATTCTGTCTTGTTACCGTTCAGTCCATAGTCCATTATCTCTTCCTTGCTTATTCTTCTCACAGATTGTTTACTCTTTTACTTTGACTAATCACTTGCCATGGTTCATAACATAATCTCTAATCCATAATTCCTAAATTTTCTCAAAGTTCTATACACATCTCACATCTCTTAGTATAAGTTTCATATTTCCCATCACACGGGGATCTTCCAATCATTTACGTCGAATCACAGAGAACTACTTCACCTCAATCCTTGCACTGAAATTTACATTAATCCTTGCACTAAAATTCTACATCATTCTTGCACTTAAAACTGCTCGTCCGTCTTTGCACTGACAATTATACCTTAGCTCACTAACTAATCTTATCATTTTCATCTTGACATTACACATTAACTCTTTTGCTCACCACATAATTCCACACTCTCTGCACACTTTACACATCAGTTCTTTCGTTAACCACTTAATTTCACACTTTATTGCACTTAGTTCACACACTAACCACTCGGTTTCACATTAGGTTGTACCTTAGCTCATTCTCTAATCATATCATCTCACCTTATTGTTATACAATAATAACTCACAAAATCATGCCATCGTTCTAGTCCATTGCCTGCTACGGCTCGCATAACATGCGCTCAATACTGTAGAGCAACTCATCAATTTTCCTGATCACTTCCACCCTTGGTGGTTGTAGATTGTCTCTTTACCTTGTAAATACCTTTACTCCGTCTATCACTCCGTATCGAATACCAATATTTTCATAAGCGCACTACTATGAGTAGTACATACACATATGCCACAAGATCGTAATTTCTTTACAATTCTCATTACTTTCGTACAAATTATTGCACATCTCAACCATCTTGTTCCTTTATCACTGATACGTCTGCCAATCTGAGTCGACCTCCACTATCTGCAATAGTGTCTTCATGGTACATATATCTTGTGCCATCCATGGCGATTCCTTCACTTTTCCTTATACACACTCCACATAATAATATACACATAATTAGTTCACCTCACTTGTGTTTAGCCAACACTATCTCTTTATGGAATTCACTCCCATATTTCAATATCTCTCACATTACCAATCTACCAGCATCATACTTTCACGTGGTCAAACCTCGTAGGATTACTCATCACATATTCTATTTGTTTCTCTGCTTGAACCATCCCAATTCATTCAAGTGCACCGCACTTGTCCTGGTCTCATAACCGCTAATCAAACATGACGTGTTTAACTCACACATACGCATATCTGTTCCCTTTTCTCAATAATTCTTCAGGTTCAAAACCTCTCGCCTTGATGAAGTCTATTCACCAAGACCACTTGTACATAATTGTCTTACTATACTACACATATACTTGAAATTTCACCAATCTCATAAGCTCATCTCTGTTATATGTTTATTTTTCATAGTACTGCAAAGTCCGTCTATGCTCATATTGTACATATCATAAATTGTACACCACTGTTGCTTATAATACACTTTTCTTTTGACTTTCATCGAAGTCAGATATAATATTTATGTCTGTTCTTTTTATGCCTTCTAATATTCATACTTGACTTACTGCCGTCCTCTGTCCATGGAGCAGTTAACACTGCAGCCACAACATCAGGCTAAAGACTCACACTCGGTGCTTCAAGGTTACTACGCAGGGTTCTTACGATGACCACACATGTAACACAAAGGAATGGGTTGATCAGACCCACACTAAGGAATTACATATACAGTATTCGATAAGAATCTACATACAACTATGCAGCACATAACACATCTATATATATTTTATCAGAGTTCCCTAACAAAACTGCTATGATACCATAAAATGTAACAGCCCGTTGTACACCGGTATTGTTAACATTAATTATGATATTAAGCGCAGTTACAATCACAACAATTCATTTATAAAAAATGAGAATAAACTTTTTCCGATTATTACGCGAACAGTAAAAGTATAAAAAAGCGTAATAATAAAAAGCTGTGATCATAACTGAAGCACTAGCGGAAGACTTTCTTAACTATTTATACACTTTATTTTATCACATACAAGATACTAAGGGGTTCCCATAAACCCACTTAGCCAATTCCTCACTTTTTACGTTTTTACCACTTAACCGGATTAGCTAATTTGTTTTTCTACGAACACAAAATAAAAATCCAAACTTAAAATCCAGGTTATCTTTTTTCCTTATTCACTTACCTTTCTAACAAGCTATCACACACTCGATTCCGAGCTCGTGAGCTCCGGTTATCGCCGTTTGAAGTTGGACCAACAACATTGCCAACCAACTCCAAAATAGCCTAAAACCTCCAATCTTCACGGAATAAACTCCACCTAACCGCCCAGCCACTATCTCTCAAACTTTTACACCATAAACTAGACACCTCAAACTTCGATTTGATATATCGAATGCTTAATTTGACCAAGTAACGAAGCGGGAATTAATTTCCCTAAACTGCCCCAGATCTGCCCACTAAAACAGGCCAGAACAGGGCAGTTCTTGTTTTCAGCCACCCAGGGCTGCGCACACCACCAATGATCCTAGGATTTTGACACAACGTAGGGGACATCTTAAGCTTCAAAATGGCGTATGGCACGTCCCAATCGGACCACTATGGAGAGAGATATGCTCTCCCGAAGTTCACCCAAAAACTGCCAATTCTATAGAAATTTTGCCAGAGTTTCCTTTGTATTTCCTAAAATCCCCAAACTTGCATAAGCTGTTTAACACTACTAATACACCTGAAATCCAGCAAAATCCAATGGGTGGCACGCACAAGGACCAACAACGCCTTGGGGCACTTACAACCCAATCCAATATACACTTAAAACATAAACAGTTTACTTTCAAATCCTTTATAGTTTCAATCACTAACTTTCAATTTCATGCATAAAACATAATACGGTTAATCATAAACCTAAAATAGGCCTAAGGCATTTCCTTCATATTACATACATCCATAATACATTTACCACACTGGATTACATTTATATTTACAACTTTAACTTTAAACTACAAATGTTTACATATTACAACTTCACTTGCCAAATAAATCCATAAACCAAAATGACATGTATGATACACTGAAACAAAACATGCATCACTACTCCACTCATCATCATGCGGGCTTCTTGCCCGCTGCTCCATATCCACTGGTACACCCTGAAATAAATGCCCCGAGACGGGGTGAGATATACGGATATATCTCAGTAACCAAGAGGTTCTGGAGAAAACTCCGCCCAATGGTTCACTTCGATGTATATCAATAATATAAAAAACAACACCACTGTTATAAAACGGGATAAAGCAAGGGATTTAGAGAAAGGGGGAATATATCAGAACAACTACGACATGCAGGATGGTAGCTACCAATACCACGCCATGTCCTCGGCTATACGCCTATGGGTACTACCCCTGGCGTGTTCAGAGAACAACCCACCAAGGTACCCCTTCCAACCATATACACCCGAGACTACCTAGTGTGCTCCTATCCGGATAACACACCACGACCCTTGGTCAACTGGAACTCCCTCTCGGAGACCTATCCAGTGGCAGTCCGGAAACACTTGCCCGAAGGCTAAAAATATCTACTGGCCAGAGATTTGGTACATAAGTACCCACTGTGATAATGCACATGCATGCTCATGCTGTTCTACACTACTCATACACACTTCCTACCATTGCCATCAACTAGCAAGGTGGAACATAAAAGGGGAACAAGCCCCAGTACCAAGAGGTTACCTTTCTTTTTTCTTCCACTGAGCTCCGCAGAACTCCACTTACAGCTTGATTAACAGGGAACGCCTACACAGAGGACAATTCCACACACTTAGAACTTTAACCACTCATGAATTTCAAAATAGCATGTGTAAATGACATCACTTACCTCAATCCACTTGGTCCAGGACCACGGGCAATCCACTGTTTCACTGTTCCGGTTTTAAATCCACGTACGGCAACCTATACAACCATGTATAGCCGTCAGTTTCAGTCAAAATACATCAAAACGCGAAAACATCAAATCCTCACCTCACACCATGGAGGGTTCGGCCATCATAGTCTTAATTTAGGTTTTATTTTTCTAAATTTTCTTTCTCATTTTATTACACTCACTTAGGTTACCCAAAGGCTAGTTCAATCGTCGTTTTTCCGTTTTACGCAACGTTTTTTGAAATATTACTCTTTAGGCACATTTTGCCACTTTCAACACTCATTATTTTTACATTGATCCTTCCACATGCCAATCACCACACAACCCATCTAATGACTTTTTAATCACACAACACAACACCAAAGTTTTCCAAAACATCAATTTACTCACTTATACAAAAATGACCGAATCTTTGTTAGCCAAACCAAGGATTTCCACTCAATTGCTATGGTCCACAACTCACATAATCACTTCATATCATCATATAATCACACTACAATTCACTATACCACACATTAACACAAAACTCAAAAATCCATTTCATGCACTAATTCACTATACCACACATTAACTAATGTCCTTTAATTATACTTGACCAGATGAATCCGGAGTTTTCCGGTCATGGTTGAGGGGCTGCCATGAGAAAACACTATTTTAAGCTATTGCACGCGCCGTTGTCACGCTTACCCAAGCTGACTTAATTCCATCAAATATTTCCAGAAATCATATTTCCTAACTCTATAAACCATTTATAACTCATATTTGAAACCTAGAGCTCAAAATTCCACTGGCACATTTTACGGTGCAATCTTACTGCGGTATTTTTACCCGCGAAAAACACTATTCACTGATTTTTCTTAAACTTGCCCATCCACTCAATTTTTCGTTCTGAATCCATTTCCAGACTTATTTTTATCATCTGAGACCTTCTACTCAATTTTTATCTTCCTAGGGTTGCGTGTTGGCTAATTATCGTTTTGCCCTTTCTTTGTATTTTGGCCTAATCTTTGGGATTTTCACTAATCCTTCACTTAATTACTCACTTAACACTTTAATTACTTAATTTAGAATTGTGAGGTGTTATAGCAAGTTGCTTGAAATCATTGATGCCAAGTTAAATTTATCTCCTTCTTCATTGAAGTATTTTTTTCTCTTCATGACCAAATCTATTGATTTATGATTATGTTGTTCCGTTATGGCACTGACATTACTCCTTAAGACTATAAATAACTCTTTTTCTACGGTATTTAACAGTGAACTTCCAGAGTTCTTGGGCGGTACTTGTACTTGTGCAGATAAAGGTGGTTGTATGTTTTCTGACAAGGGACCATGGAATGACCCAGACATCTTGAAGGTAGTTTACTGCTGAAATATCAATTTCTTTAGTAATATAATATAGCAAATGAAAACAATAAAGTGTTTCCTCTGGATGAGTTAGATGGTTCAAAATGGCGAGGGAAAATGCAAGGGAAAAACCTTATCCGACATTGAGGATGAAACATCACTTCAAAAGATTTATCCTGAAACTTTTCTCTGTATTTATTTGGCAGAATATTTGATTAATATTCTTTTTTTTGTTTTTTCCTGTAATATTAAGAGTTACAAAAAATCATTTCCAGAGACACATGATGCGCAATGTTTATCGCCAAAAGTAAGTTCCGTAGGCTTCAATCAGTTATTGTTCCCATCCTATGTATTATTTATTTCAAAAAATATTTTTGAGGAAACTGCAGTTTATCTAGTCATGTTGTTCGCTGTGTCTGTAAACTTGAGGTCAGATGAATTTCTCCTATTTTCTACTTCTGTTTCTAAGAACATATATATTGCAGGTCGAAAAGCAATGTAATGTGTATCAGTATGATGCCTTTGTCCCAGTGCTTGACTAGCCAGTCGATTCATCTTGTAAGAAATCAATACAAAATGATAAATATGCACCTTCTCAAGGTAAAACACTACTCATAACATTTTGAACAACATAATCAGCATTTTTCTAATTGACAAGGAAGAAACATATCACAATATGGTTTTGTTAAAATTCTAAATTTAATTTCCTTGCATGCAGATTGTTTCCCTACCTATAATAGCAAGAATTCTGATGGGTTTAACAATTAATTTGTTGGTGAAATCGTGGCCTTAGTAATGGGAATTGTAACCATGATCTGTATGGCCTTAGTAATGGGAATTGTAACCATCATTTGTATGACAAGTAACTTACCAAGGAAAATAACTGAAGCTGCACTCTATAGCAGGCAAGTATATTCTGATGGGACTACGATGAAAGCACTTGCAATTTCAAGCAAGGAATACACGACAACGATGAAAGCGCATGCAATTTCAAGCAATGAATACATGACAATGATGAAGCGGATGGTTGAACTAGAAGAGAAAATGAATGTTCTCAGCATGAGACCTGTCATGCCACCCGAAAAGGAGGAAATACTAAATGATGCTCTAAACCGGGTCAGTACTCTCGAACAAGAGTTGGCTGCAACCAAAAAGGTATTACTATTTTTCCTTGATACTTGATTGCCATCATTATTTGGGGAATAAAATGAAAGATGATAATCATCTTCCACTAGATAACTATGTGTGTTGTAACACCTCGTATATATCCGGTAATGTTATCATACGATCGTATTAAGCTGCGCTTAATTAAAAATGCGGAATATCTTTTTCTTTTCAATTATGATGCCATTATCATTACCAACTTGCTTATTAACAGTTAATAAAAACATTGCCTGTATGTAATTGCAATAAAACAGCTAACTAAAATACCTCATTAATTAAATAACATAAGCATAAGTCTCTAGTCACGGAACTACAACACGTAGACCGGACCAACTAATCAGTTTATACAACTCAGCTCAAAGTACTAACATAAAGTGACATGGACAAACCCCATGCTCACACAAATAAGGCAACAAAGTCCAACATCAGTCTCAACATTAACAATACAATAATAACGGTGCGGAAAACATAAACAGCATCCAGTCCAGTCATGCTATCAACAAAGCAGTCATAATAATAACCATCAATCATGCTCTGGCCTCTTGCCACCAGAGACATCAGCCCCCATACTACCTGAACCTGAAATAAGCATTCCCCAAACGTGGGGTGAGATCTCTAAACAAGAAATCTCAGTAAGACAAGGGGTCCTCAAGGATCTTCCACCCCAAGCTCACTTACATGTGCAATATAAGTTTAAAAGCAGTTCATCAACATCAGTTCTAAAATAATGCAATGCAGCAGATAATCATGTCATGTGTGTCAATACTATTCTACTGGCCAGAGAAATGCAGGAATACGTCTATCTCCTACATATAGTGCAAGACGCCACTTGCATCCACCCCGGATCACCGTATTGTACGACGCCACATACTCAGGCTTACCGTCCAGATGAAACAACACATGCATATTAAAAGCCATTACATGTAAAGTTCAATCAACATTTCATATTTTCAAAAGCATGTAACACAACATGCATATACCATATCCCCATGGAACATGGTGGAACCACAACATGGCTAAACCGAGGACACGAAAACTTACCTTACAAGCTAACACCCAAGCCAAGAGTCCACAAGCTCACAGCCCAAACACAGCAGAATCACAATCTGTTACGGACCAATATTATATCAATAATTATGCATCTCAAGCATACAACTAAAAGACAAGGCATTTCCTTTACGTTTTACGTCTTAAGGCTCCATACAAAGCCATAAGCCCTTAATCACTTGATTCTGACTTAGTTCATTAATTACAGAAGCCTAACTTCCTTAATCTAGGGTCCACAAACCCCCCAATTGCTTACTGTATGCACAGTAAAGCTACTGCTCTTCGAAATCCCAGAATATCCGGATATCTCATTGGAAATATCAGGATATCCCGTATCAGGATATCGTACTAGAAATATTAGGATATCCCATATCAGGATATCGCACTCGAAATATCAGGATATCGCACTCGAAATATCATGATATCCCATATCCGGATATCTCCCTCAAAATATCAGGATATCCAATATCCGGATATCTCACTCGAAATATCAGGATATCCAATATCCGGATATCTCACTCGAAATATCAGGATATCCAATATCCGGATATCTCCCTCAGAATATCAGGATATCCAATATCCGGATATCTCCCTCGAAATATCAGGATATCCAATATCCGGATATCTCACTCGAAATATCAGGATATCCAATATCCGGATATCTCACTCGAAATATCAGGATATCCAATATCCGGATATCTCACTCGAAATATCCGGATATTTCGCGACAGAATGCAGTTTCGGCATTTCGCGAAGATATCCTTTCATGGTTCCATTTTTAACACTTCAACATGTTAAAGCATGCATTTTTAGACCCACTTTGGTTAACATTACAGTTGGTTACTTACATAACCCATTTACATGCAAAGATAACACCTTTAACCCATAAAAACACATGATCAAGGTTGGTATAACTCACCAAAGGCTTGAAACAGAAAATGGAGGTGCTCTTGGAGCTAACAACCAGCTCCCTAGGCTCTGACTTCACACCAAACGAAAATACCTTCACAAAGGTTGGTTCTTTCACCAAAAGATGACTCCTTGGCACCACAAATGCCAAGTCAAAGGTTCAAACTCCTTCCAAACCTAAGGTCAGAAACTCACTCCCTCACACACCCTTCACAACTCAGAAATGCAACTCTCTAGTGTTTCCCAAAGCTTTAATGCACACACCCAAGGTGTTAATGTGAAGAAAAGAGAAGAAAGGCTACAAGGGAAGCCACACAAGGGTGGAGAAGGCCAAAGGCAGCAGCCACCAGCTGCACTCACGTAAGAAAATTTGATGCCTAGGGTTTTGTGCCCATAATAGGCATATTTATAGCCAAAACCTTAAAACACACAGTATTAGCTTTAATTGCTACACTTAGCATTTTAATCCCAAACTTTGGAATCTTAACCTACTCGATTTTACAACAATTATCATATTTTTATATTATTTTTCTGAGCACCTTTTCGGTACGCGCTTTTCCATAGCCAGTATCAGTTCTGGCATCAGATTTCATTATTTTGACTTGAAACTCGTTTTACAAGTCCTACATATAATTCTAGTAATTATCATGCACTTATAATAATTTTCCGGGATACTTTTTCGGTACGCATTTATACCGACTAGCAGAACCGGTATATGCACTTTTCTTCCGAAAAGCGACTTTCAGCATTCTTACCCACTAATTATAATTATTAAAGCCTCATAATAATTATTAGGGTCAATTATGGAATTATTTCCTAATTATCACAATTAATTCATTAATTATCTTAATTAGCGGTGCAGGTTCTTACATTCACCCCACCTTTTTAAGGATTTTGTCCTCAAAATCAGAATATACCTGTCTCGAAACTCTGGATACTGCCGGAGAAGCTCGTCTTCTCGCTCCCAGGTACACTCCTCAGGAGTTCTTCCTGACCATTGCACTTTGACCATCGGAATGATCTTGCTCCTCAACTGCTTCTCGCCACGATCGAGAATCTTGAGTGGTCCGACAGGAGTCTTTAAGTTCTCCCGAACCTCCACATCATCCGGTTGCACCACGTGCGAAGGATCCGCCACGTACTTCCGAAGCTGAGACACGTGAAACACGTCGTGGATGTTGGCTAAGTTCGGAGGCAAGGCAAGTCGATAGGCAACAGGTCCTACTCTACCAAGGATCTGGTATGGCCCAATAAATCGCGGGCTCAACTTCCTCACTCTGAGTGCTCGTCCAACACCGGTGACAGGTGAAAGCCTCACAAACACGTGCTCACCCTCACTGAACTCCAGTGGACGATGCTTGACATCGTAGTAACTCTTCTGGCGATTCTGCGCCTGCTTCAGCTTCTCTCTGATCATCTGGATCTGCTGGGTAGTATCTTGAACAAAGTCCAAGCCAAACAACTCTTTATCCCCAACCTCAGACCAGCAGGTAGGTGTACGACACCTCCTACCGTACAACGCCTCAAAGGGTGCCATGCCCAGGCTAGCATGGAAACTGTTGTTATACGAAAACTCCACTAAAGGAAGGTACCTATCCCATGCCGAGCCTTGCTCCAACGTGCAAGCCCGCAACATGTCCTCCAAGGTCTGGATAGTCCGCTCAGTCTGTCCATCAGTCTGAGGGTGATAGGCTGTACTCAGTCTCAACTGCGTACCAAAAGCTCCCTGCAGCGCCTCCCAGAACCGAGATGTGAACTTCGGGTCCCTATCACTGATGATACTCTCGGGCACCCCGTGAAGCCTCACGATCTCGCGAACGTACAGTCTGGCCAACTGCTCTGTAGTGAAGCTCACCTTCACTGGAAGAAAATGGGCAGACTTCGTCAGTCTGTCCACAATGACCCATATCGAGTCACAACCAACCTGAGTCTTCGGCAAACCCACAACGAAGTCCATGGAAATGCTCTCCCATTTCCACTCTGGAATCTCAAGAGGTTGAAGTTTACCAGACGGCTTCTGGTGCTCGATCTTCACTTTCTGACAAATCAAACAGTTGGACACGAAAACAGCAACATCTTTCTTCATGCCCGGCCACCAGAAGCTCTTCTTCAGATCTTGATACATCTTTGTAGCACCAGGATGGATAGAAAACTGGCCCTTATGGCCTTCTGCCATAACCTCATCAGTCAACGGACCTCGAGGAACCACAATCCTCTGCTGAAACATCAGAAGTCCATCCTCATTCCAAGACACACCGACTTGGTTCTTCACATAATCCAGGCACTCTCTCTGAACTTGCGCCTCTTTGATCTTTTCCAACAGCTCGTTCACAACGTTTGCTGCCTCTAACTCGAAAAGTGCACTCTCGCACGGAGTGGTCACTGCCAACTTCCGAAACTTCGCAACCACATCAAAGTTACAAAGTAACGTACTAGGCAAACTCCCGGATTTCCGGCTTAAAGCATCGGCTACCACATTGGCCTTACCAGGATGGTACTTCAGCTCAAAGTCGTAATCCTTCAGGAATTCCATCCATCTTCTCTGCCTCATGTTCAACTCCTTCTGGTCAAACAGATACTTCAAGCTCTTGTGGTCACTGAACACCACAAACTGCATACCGAACAGATAATGCCTCCAAATCTTGAAAGCAAACACGATCGCAGCCAGCTCCAAATCATGAGTCGGGTAATTCTCCTCATGCGGTTTCAACTGCCTCGAAGCAAAAGCAACTGCTCTACCGGACTGCATCAACACACAGCCCAGCCCCTTACCAGAAGCATCACAGTAAAGCTCAAACTGCTCCTCAGGATTAGGAAGGACCAACACTGGAGAAGTAGTCAGTCTCTCCTTCAACTCCTGAAAGCACTCCTCACACTCGTGAGTCCACACAAATGGAGTCTCCTTCCGAGTAAGACGAGTCAAAGGGAGAACCATCGTAGAGAAACCCTTGATGAACCTCCGGTAATAACCTGCCAAACCCAAGAAACTCCTCACTTCCGTAACTGTCTTGGGCCTCTCCCAATCCAGTACGGCCTCGATCTTGTTGGGATCCACTGCAACTCCATCAGCTGAAATCACATGCCCCAGAAACTTGACTGATTTGAGCCAAAACTCACACTTAGAAGGCTTAGCATAAAGCTTTTTCTCCTTCAAAACTTGCAGAACAATCCTCAAATGCTTCGCATGCTCCTCCTCAGTCTTGGAGTAAATCAGAATGTCGTCAATGAAGACTATCACAAACTGATCCAGAAACGGCTGGAAAATCCTGTTCATGTAATCCATGAACACTGCCGGCGCATTTGTGAGTCCAAAAGGAATCACTAAATACTCAAAGTGACCGTATCTCGAACGAAACGCGGTCTTCGGGACATCCTCCGGCTTCACCCGAATCTGATGGTATCCGGACCGGAGATCAATCTTAGAATAAATGCAAGCGCCCCTGAGCTGATCCAACAGATCATCAATCCGAGGAAGGGGATACTTGTTCTTGATCGTCACCTTGTTCAACTGCCGGTAATCGGTGCACAATCGCATTGTCCCGTCCTTCTTCTTCACAAAGATGACCGGTGCTCCCCAAGGAGACACACTCGGCCGGATGAAATCTTTCGCTGAAAGATCCTCAATATGCTTCTTCAGCTCAGCCAACTCCAGTGGCGACATCCGATAAGGAGCTAAAGAAATCGGCCCCACACCAGGCAACAAATCAATGGAGAACTCTATCTCCCGCTGTGGCGGAAACTCAGGAATCTCCTCAGGAAACACCTCCAGGAATTCCCCCACCACAGGAAAGCTAGTGATATCCTCCTGTGTCCCACTCACCAAACCTCCCAACATGACATATCCATATGCCCCTGCTCTCAAAGCCCTCCTAGCCTGCAGCACTGAAATAAATGGCGAGGAACTAGCTGTGGAATCACACGGAGACATCACCACTCTCTTGGCACAGCAATCAATCAATGCACAGTTTCTGGACAACCAATCCATGCCCAGAATAATCTCTAGGTTGGCCATCGGCAATCCTATCAGATCTACCGAGAAGTCACGGCCATCCCACTGAAATGCTACATCGCGATGAACAGTGGAGGTCAAACATTTTTCTCCGGTGGCGGTGGTCACCCGCAGTGGTGGAGAAAGCACAGACATGGGCAGCTCAAGCCCCAAAGCAATCGGGGTTGCCACAAACGAATGCGTAGCCCCGGAATCAAACAATACATCAACAGAAGAATCACCAATAGACACAGTACCTCTAACAAGGTTCGGAGCGCGGTCCGATTGCTGCCTATCCAAGGTGTACACTCGCCCCGAAGCAGGTGGCAGTGTAGGTGCAGAAGTAGTAGCCATCGGAACCATCTGCAAAGGAACTGCCCGAACAGCTGCAGCTCTCGCCGTCGACGACGGACAGTCTCTGGAGAAGTGGCCCTCCTTGCCACACTGGAAACAGATCAGCTGACCAGAAACACAACGACCAACATGCTCCTTCCCGCACCCCGCACACCTCGGAGTGGAAGGAGGCCTGACTGAACTCCCCTGCTGTGAAGCGGCTCTCTTGAACTGACCAGGCACCTGCCTAGTCGCCAACTGCTTGCCCTTTCCCTTTCCAGCAAACTTCTTGTCCTTCCAGGATGTAGGAGCAGGAGTAGAAACAACAGTCCCCTTGGTCTCATCGACCTTGGCCCTCTTGGCC